>JAVIAB010000099.1:3571620-3591620 GCA_032433765.1 Megaustenia siamemsis | reverse complement strand
ATGTCTGGCCCTCTCTGGGTAGTGAGATCCCATGTCTGGCCCTCTCTGGGTAGTGAGATCCCATGTCTGGCCCTCTCTGGGTAGTGAGATCCCAATGTCTGGCCCTCTCTGGGTAGTGAGATCCCATGTCTGGCCCTCTCTGGGTAGTGAGATCTCATGTCTGGCCCTCTCTGGGTAGTGAGATCCAATGTCTGGCCCTCTCTGGGTAGTGAGATCCCATGTCTGGCCCACTCTGGGTAGTGAGATCCCATGTCTGGCCCACTCTGGGTAGTGAGATCCCATGTCTGGCCCTCTCTGGGTAGTGAGATCCCATGTCTGGCCCTCTCTGGGTAGTGAGATCCCATGTCTGGCCCACTCTGGGTAGTGAGATCCCATGTCTGGCCCACTCTGGGTAGCGAGATCCCATGTCTGGCCCACTCTGGGTAGTGAGATCACATGTCTGGCCCACTCTGGGTAGTGAGATCCCATGTCTGGCCCACTCTGGGTAGTGAGATCACATGTCTGGCCCACTCTGGGTAGTGAGATCCCATGTCTGGCCCACTCTGGGTAGTGAGATCACATGTCTGGCCCACTCTGGGTAGTGAGATCCCATGTCTGGCCCACTCTGGGTAGTGAGATCCCATGTCTGGCCCTCTCTGGGTAGTGAGATCACATGTCTGGCCCACTCTGGGTAGTGAGATCACATGTCTAGCTCTCTCTGGGTAGTGAGATCCCATGTCTACCTCTATCTGGGTAGTGAGATCCCATGTCTAACTCTCTCTGGGTAGTGAAATCTCATGTGTTTGTGTTAGATGATTAGAATAGAATAGGTGTGATTGCAGCGGATAAGGTTAGGGTTACGTTATCTGCACGAAAGCTGATTATGAATCAGCGCAATCGACACAATGGGACATTGTTGGAGATTTGTTTGATTGTCCAACAGTAGACGATTTCAAGGAGGTCGTAGCGGGAAACTTGGGAAGCTTGTGAATAGCTTCTACGATGAACAATTGATTTTGTTGATCATGTTGATCGCACACATAACTGGAAACTTCAAGCAAGGGTTCCTTAGAGACATGGTGAGCTTATGAATAGTTTCTACTATGAATAATTGACTTTTGTGATCATGTTGATCGCACACATAACTGGAAACTTCAAGTAAGGGTTCCTTAGAGACATGGTGAGCTTATGAATAGCTTCTACTATGAATAATTGACTTTTGTGATCATGTTGATAGCACACATAATTGGAAACTTCGAGCAAGGGTTCCTTAGAGACTTGATGAGCTTATGAATAGCTTCTACTATGAATAATTGACTTTTGGTTGATCATGGGGTTTACACATATTTGGGAACTCTACACGAGAGTTCCACAGAGTTGGGGCTGTATAGTCAGTCCACGAGGAATACACCTGAGGGTGGCAATATAGTTAACCATGGGAGGAAATTATTAATGTCAATATGTGTTTTGTATAATTGTGAACTGTTCTGTATGATCCGGACATGCGCCTTGTTGATTAAAGATGTCTTTGTGTACAGTGTGGACTTGTGTTAAGTTCATTAAAGCATCTTAATTGTTCCAACGGTCTAGCGAGTAAACGAACTGGGGGAAGTCGTGGAGAATTAGCAACGGCATAACGTGAAGTACAAACTATAGATCATGACGGTCCAAAGAGACTGGCATTGGCAGTGAGAAAAAGTAGCAAATCATAAAGAGTGGCAAGCAAATCGTCATCAGCAATCCGGCCAGTAGCAGCATCACGAGCCATAGCTCATCGTGCGGAAGCACCTGTGGTAATGATGGCTCGTGGTGAAGAGGGATGATAAACAGGCTCAAGGTTGAAGAGCTGTCAGTCGATCGTTCATTGGTTGTCAATTATTGCAGTTGGTTTTCAGCGTTCAAGACGGGCATATCATGACAGCAACATCTGAAGATCAGCAACAGCAGATCAATACAAGAGAAAGTCGGCCCGCGTGAGGGCCGTGATTGTAGAGTGGTTAGTGCTATCGTGTTGTGCACTGTTACGTGTAGTGCACCCTGGCGTGTCATTTCATCGACATAAACATAATCAAGGAGGAGTATGAAACACACTGTTACAGCATGAGAAATAGACTGGCGGGCCAGATCTGGCCAGCGGGCCGCGATTTGGATACCACTGATCTAGACCCAACTCCACCTCTTCACGGTGCCCATTGAAGCAGACTGACCTGTCTAGTCTGGGGAAGCGAGTGTAGAATTATAGAAGGAAGGCAACCTGATGCTTACAAACGCTGTGCTGAAGTCTGATGTTGTTGGCAGATAGGCGCAAATGTCACAGTTCTACTGCAAACCACAACACATGACATCTACACACACTTAGCGTCATTCTAAAGACGGGGTGTCGAAGATGTCATTGATTTCCTTTAGTAGACATCTGGTCAACGACAGAAAGAAAGAATAGATTTCAGTTCGCTCTAGAACTTCGCGTACTTCATTTCTTTGTTGCTTGTTAGTATCAGCATCTCTGTTTGTTGTTAGTATCATCATCTCTATTTGTTGTTAGTATCATCATCTCTATTTGTTGTTAGTATCACCATCTCTGTTTGTTGTTAGTATCATCATCTCTATTTGTTGTTAGTATCATCATCTCTATTTGTTGTTAGTATCATCATCTCTATTTGGTGTTCGTATCATCATCTCTATTTGTTGTTAGTATCATCATCTCTATTTGGTGTTCGTATCATCATCTCTATTTGTTGTTAGTGTCATCATCTCCATTTGTTGTTAGTATCATCATCTCTATTTGGTGTTCGTATCATCATCTCTATTTGGTGTTCGTATCATCATCTCTATTTGGTGTTCGTATCATCATCTCTATTTGTTGTTAGTATCATCATCTCTATTTGTTGTTAGTATCATCATCTCTGTTTGTTGTTAGTATCATCATCTCCATTTGTTGTTAGTATCATCATCTCTATTTGTTGTTAGTATCATCATCTCTGTTTGTTGTTAGTATCATCATCTCCATTTGTTGTTACTATCATCATCTCTACTTGTTGTTAGTATGATCATATCCATTTGTAGTTAGTATCATCATCTCTGTTTGTTGTTAGTATCATCATCTCCATTTGTTGTTACTATCATCATCTCTATTTGTTGTTAGTATCATCATCTCCATTTGTAGTTAGTATCATCATCTCTACTTGTTGTTAGCATCACCATCTCTGTTTGTTGTTAGTATCATCATCTCCATCTGTTGTTAGTATCATCATATCTATTTGTTGTTAATATCATCATCTCTATTTGTTGTTAGTATCATCATCTCTATTTGTTGTTAGCATCACCATCTCTGTTTGTTGTTAGTATCATTATCTCCATTTGTTGTTAGTATCATCATATCTATTTGTTGTTAATATCATCAACTCTATTTGTTGTTACTATCATCATCTCGATTTGTTGTTAGTATCATCATCTCCATTTGTTGTTAGTATCATCATATCTATTTGTTGTTAATATCATCATCTCCATTTGTTGTTAGTAGCATCATCTCTATTTGTTGTTAGTGTCATCATCTCTGTTTGTTGTTAGTATTATCATCTCTATTTGTTGTTAGTATCATCATCTCCATTTGTTGTTAGTATCATCATCTCTATTTGTTGTTAGTATCATCATCTCTGTTTGTTGTTAGTATCATCATCTCTGTTTGTTGTTAGTATCATCATCTCTATTTGTTGTTAGTATCATCATCTCTACTTGTTGTTAGCATCACCATCTCTGTTTGTTGTTAGTATAATCATCTCTTTTTGTTGTTAGTATCATCATCTCTATTTATTGTTAGTATCATCATCTCCATTTGTTGTTAGTATCATCATCTCTATTTGTTGTTAGTATAATCATCTCTGTTTGTTGTTAGTATCATCATCTCTATTTGTTGTTAGTATCATCATCTCTATTTGTTGTTAGTTTCATCATCTCTATTTGTTGTTAGTATCATCATTTCTGTTTGTTGTTAGTATCATCATCTCCATTTGTTGTTAGTATCATCATCTTTATTTGTTGTTAGTATCATCATCTCTGTTTGTTGTTAGTATCATCATCTCTATTTGTTGTTAGTATCATCATCTCTATTTGTTGTTAGTACCATCATCTCTATTTGTTGTTAGTATCATCATCTCTATTTGTTGTTAGTATCATCATTTCTGTTTGTTGTTAGTATCATCATCTCCATTTGTTGTTAGTATCATCATCTTTATTTGTTGTTAGTATCATCATCTCTGTTTGTTGTTAGTATCATCATCTCTGTTTGTTGTTAGTATCATCATCTCTATTTGTTGTTAGTATCATCATCTCTATTTGTTGTTAGTATCATCATCTCTATTTGTTGTTAGTATCATCATCTCTGTTTGTTGTTAGTATCATCATCTCTATTTGTTGTTAGTATCATCATTTCTGTTTGTTGTTAGTATCATCATCTCTATTTGTTGTTAGGATCATCATCTCAGTTTGTTGTTAGGATCATCATCTCTATTTGTTGTTAGTATCATAATCTCTACTAGTTGTTAGCATCACCATCTCTGTTTGTTGTTAGTATAATCAGCTCCATTTGTTGTTAGTATCATCATATCTATTTGTTGTTAGTATCATCATCTCTATTTGTTGTTAGTATCATCATCTCTGTTTGTTGTTAGTATCATCATCACTATTTGTTGTTGGTATCATCATCTCTGTTTGTTATTAGTATCATAATCTCTGTTTGCCACTGCAATTGTACACTGGACAATATGACAACAAAACATGTTCTACAGGATTGCCCACAGTACACAGAGCTGAGAAGAGCAATGTGGTCCACGTCCACCTCCCTGGAAGAGAAACTATATGGGGCAATCGATTCGCTTAAACATACAACTTACTTCATGAGAGAGTCTGGAATCACACTCTGATTGAGTCTTGATCGCAGAGAGAGAGAGAGAGAGAGAGAGAGAGAGAGAGAGATCTATTTGTTCTTAGAATCATCATCTCTATTTGTTGTTAGTATCATCATCGCTGAATGTTGTTATATAGTATCACCATCGCTGCTTGTTGTTAGTATCATCATCGCTGCTTGTTGTTTGTATCATCATAATCGCTGCTTGTTGTTAGTATCATTATCGCTGATTGTTGTTAGTATCATCATCGCTGCTTGTTGTTAGTATCATCATCGCTACTTGTTATTAGTATTGTCATCGCTGCATGTTGTTAGTATCATCATCATCTCTGCTTGTTGTTAGTATCATCATCATCGCTACTTGTAGTTAGTATTGTCATCGCTGCTTGTTGTTAGTATCACCATCGCTGCTTGTTAGTATCATCATCGCTGCTCGTTGTCAGTATCATCAACATCATCGCTGCTTTTTTGTTAGTACCATCATCTCTGCTTGTTGTTGGTATCAGCACGGCTGTTTGTTGTTCGTATCATCATCATCGCTGCTTGTTGTATCACCATCATCGCTACTTGTTGTTAGTATCATCATCGATGCTTGTTGTTAGTATCATCATCATCGCTGCTTGTTTTAGTATCACCGTCGCTGCTTGTTGTTAGTATCAACATCGCTGCTTGTTGTTAGTATCATCATCGCTGCATGTTCTTAGTATCATCACCTCTATTTGTTGTTAGTGTAATCATCGCTGTTTATTGTTAGTATCATCACCGCTTCATGTTGTTAGTATCATCATCGCTTCATGTTGTTAGTATCATCATCGCTGCTTGTTGTTAGTATAATCACGATCGCTGCTTGTTGTTAGTGTTATCGCTGCTTGTTGTTAGGATCATCATCGCTGCTTGTTGTTAGTATCATCATCGCTGATTGTTGTTAGTATCATCATCATCGCTGCTTGTTGTTAGTATCATCATCTCTGTTTGTTAGTATCAGCATCGCAGATTGTTGTTAATATCATCATCGCTACTTGTTGTTAGTATTGTCATCGCTGCTTGTTGTTAGTATCATCATCTTCGATGCTTGTTGTTAGTATCATCATCGCTGCTTGTTGTTAATATCATCATCGCTGCTAGTTGTTAGTTTCATCATCGCTGCTAGTTGTTAGTATCATCATCGCTGCTTGTTGTTAGTATCATCATCGCAGCTTGTTGTTAGTATCATCATCGCTGCTAGTTGTTAGTATCATCATCTCTGTTTGTTAGTATCAGCATCGCAGATTGTTGTTAATATCATCATCGCTACTTGTTGTTAGTATTGTCATCGCTGCTTGTTGTTAGTATCATCATCTTCGATGCTTGTTGTTAGTATCATCATCGCTGCTTGTTGTTAATATCATCATCGCTGCTTGTTGTTAGTGTCATCATCGCAGCTTGTTGTTAATGTCATCATCGCAGCTTGTTGTTAGTATCATCATCGCTGCTAGTTGTTAGTTTCATCATCGCTGCTTGTTGTTAGTATCATCATCGCTGCTTGTTGTTAGTATCATCATCGCTGCTTGTTGTTAGTATCATCATCGCTGCTAGTTGTTAGTATCATCATCGATGCTTGTTGTTAGTATCATTATCGCTGCTTATTGTTAATATCATCATCGCTGCTTGTTGTTAGTATCATGATCGCTGCTTGTTGTCATCATCATCATCGCTGCTTCTTGTTAGTATCATCATCGCTGCTTGTTGTTAGTATCATCATCGCTGCTAGTTGTTAGTATCATCATCTCTGTTTGTTAGTATCAGCATCGCAGATTGTTGTTAATATCATCATCGCTACTTGTTGTTAGTATTGTCATCGCTGCTTGTTGTTAGTATCATCATCTTCGATGCTTGTTGTTAGTATCATCATCGCTGCTTGTTGTTAATATCATCATCGCTGCTAGTTGTTAGTTTCATCATCGCTGCTAGTTGTTAGTATCATCATCGCTGCTTGTTGTTAGTGTCATCATCGCAGCTTGTTGTTAGTATCATCATCGCTGCTAGTTGTTAGTTTCATCATCGCAGCTTGTTGTTAGTATCATCATCGCTGCTTGTTGTTAGTATCATCATCGCTGCTTGTTGTTAGTATCATCATCGCTGCTAGTTGTTAGTATCATCATCGATGCTTGTTGTTAGTATCATTATCGCTGCTTATTGTTAATATCATCATCGCTGCTTGTTGTTAGTATCATCATCGCTGCTTGTTGTCATCATCATCATCGCTGCTTCTTGTTAGTATCATCATCGCTGCTTGTTGTTAGTATCATCATCGCTGCATGTTGTTAGCATCATCGCTACTTCTTCTAGTTAGTAGTATCCTCATCGCTGCTTGTTGTTAGTATCATCATCGCTGCTTGTTGTTAACATCATCATTATCTCTGTTTGTTGTTAGTATCATCATAGCTGCTTGTTGTTAGTATCTTCATCTGTGTTTGTTGCTAGTGTCGTCATCATCGCTTTTTGTTGTTAGTGTCATCATCGCTACTTGTTGTTAGTATAATCATCGATGCTTGTTGTTAGTATCATCATCGCTGCATGTTGTTAGTATCATCATCATCGCTGCTTGTTGTTAGTGTCATCATCGCTACTTGTTGTTAGTATTATCATCGCTGCTTGTTGTTAGTATCATCATCACTGCTTGTTGTTAGTATCAGCAGCGCTGCTTGTTGTTAGTATCATCATCATCGCTGCTTGTTGTTAGTATCAGCATCGCTACTTATTGTTAATATCATCAGCATCGCTACTTATTGTTAATATCGTCATCATCTCTGCTTGTTGTTAGTATCAGCATCACTGCTTGTTGTTAATATCATCATCATCGCTGCTTGTTGTTAGTATCATTATCTCTGCTTGTTGTCAGTATCAGCGCCGCTGCTTGTTGTTAATATCATCATCATCTCTGGTTGTTGTTAGTATCATTATCGCTGCTTGTGTTAGTATCATCATCGCTGATTGTTGTTAATATCATCATCATCGCTGCTTGTTGTTAGTATCATCATCTTCGCTTCTTGTTGTTACTATCATCATCACCGCTGCTTGTTAGTATCATCATCGCTGCTTGTTGTTAGTATCATCATCGCTAATTGTTGTTAGTATCATCATCGCTAATTGTTGTTAGTATCATCATCTCTGCTAGTTGTTAGTATCATCATCGCTGCCTGTTATTAGTATCATCATCGCTATTTGATGTTAGTATCATCATCGCTGTTTCTTGTTAGTATCATCATCGCTGCTTGTTGTTAATATCATCATCATCGCTGCTTGTTGTTAGTATCATCATCGCTGCTTATTGTTAGTATTATCATCGCTGCTTGTTGTTAGTATCATCATCATCGCTGCTTGTTGTTAGTATCATCATCGATGCATGTTGTTAGTATCATCATCGCTGCTTGTTGTTAGTATCATCATCGTCGCTGCTTGTTGTTAGTATCATCATCGCTGCTTGTTGTTAGTATCATCATCGTTGCTTCTTGTTAGTATCACCATCATCGTTACTTGTTGATAGTATCATCATCGCTGCTTGTTGTTAGTATCATCATTATCGCCGTTTGTTGGTAGTATCATCATCGCTGCTTGTTGTTAGTATCATCATCGTTGCTTGTTGTTAGTATGGTCATTGCTGCATGTTGTTAGTATCATCATCTCTGCTTGTTGTTAGTATCATAATTGCTTCTTGTTGTTAGTATCATCATCGCTTCTTGTTGTTAGTATCATCATCGCTACTTGTTGTTAGCATCATCATCGCTGCTTGTTGTTAGTATCATCATCTGTGTTTGTTCTTAGGATTATCATCGCTAATTGTTGTTAGTATCATTATCGCTGATAGTTGTTAGTATCATCATCGCTGCTTGTTGTTAGTATCATCATCGCTGCTTGTTGTTAGTATCATCATCGCTGTTTGTTGCTAGGATAATCATCGCTTCTTGTTGTTAGTATCATCATCGCTGCTTGTTGTTAGTATCGTCATCATCGCTGCTTGTTGTTAGTATCATCATCGCTGCTTGTTGTTAGTATCATCATCGCTGCTTGTTGTTAGTATCATCATCGCCTCATGTTGTTAGTATCATCACCTCTATATGTTGTTAGTATAATCATCGCTGCTTGTTGTTAGTATCATCATAGCTGCATGTTGCTAGTATCATCATCGCTACTTGTTGTTAGTATCATCATCGCAGCTTGTTGTTAATATCATCATTGCTGTTTGTTAGTATCATCATCATCGTTGCTAATTGTTAGTATCATCATCACTGGTTTATGTTAGTATCATCATCGTTGCTTGTTGTTAGTGTCATCATCATCGCTGCTTGTTGTTAGTATCATCATCACTGCTTGTTGTTAGTATCATCATCACTACTTGTTGTTAGTATCATCATCTGTGTTTGTTGTTTGTATCACCATAGCTGCGTGTTGTTAGTATCATCATCGTTACTTGTTTTAGTATCATCATGTGTGTTTGTATCATCATCGCTGCTTGTTGTCAGTATCATCGCTGCTTGTTGTTGGCATCATTGTCACCGCTGCTTGTTGTTAGTATCATCGCTACTTGTTGTTAGTATGATCATCACTGCTTGTTGTTAGTATCATCATCGCTGCATGTTGTTAGTGTCATCATCATCGCTTTTTGTTGTTAGTATCATCTTCGCTGCAAGTTGTTAGTATCATCATCGCTACTTGTTGTTAGTATCATCATCTCTGCTTGTTGTTAGTATCACCATCATCGGTACTTGTTGTTAGTATTATCATAGCTGCTTTTTATTAGTTTCATCATCATCGCTGCTTGTTGCTAGTATCATCATTGCTGCTTGTTGTTAGTATCATCATCGCTGCTTGTTGTTAGTATCATCTTCTCTGCTTGTTGTTAGTATAATCATCGCTGCATTTTGTTAGTATCATCGTCGCTGCTTGTTATTAGTATAATCATCGCTAATTGTTGTTAGTATCAGCAAGACTGCTTGTTGTCAGTATCATCATCATCGCTGCATGTTGTTAGTATCAGTAAGACTGCTTGTTATTAGTATCATCATCATCGCTGTATGTTGTTAGTATCAGCAAAACTGCTTGTTGTTAGTATCATCATCATCGCTGCTTATTGTTAGTATCATCATCGCTGCATGTTGTTAGTATCAGCAAGACTGCTTGTTGTTAGTATCATCATCATCGCTGCGAATTGTTTATATCAACATCGCTACTTGTCGTTAGTATCATCATTGCTGCATGTTGTTAGTATCATCATCGCTACTTGTTGTTAGTATCATCATCGCTACTTGTTGTTAGTATCATCATTGCTGCATGTTGTTAGTATCATCATCACTGCACACCGAACGAATCCATATGGATCTTTGATATCACCCCCCCCCAACCTTTCCCACCTCGAGAAATGCTGACATTTTTGCAGTTGAAATCGCAGAAAATATAGAAAACATCAAATCTCTCTCTTTCTCTCTTCCCCCCCCCCCTCTTTTTTCCCCACTATTTGAAGTTAGCACTCCATTGTCCCAGTAGCTTCAGCACGAGATATCTATAGAGTCACAATGGTCGTGGATAGAAATTATAACAGGAATAGCCTCCAACAGGCGTGATGTTATCAGCTAAAGAAGCTATAGACTTCCCACAACTGCCCTGTTCGGAATACTGAAAACGTCACACTAGTTGGATTTTTTCCGTAAATTTCCTGGCCGTCCAATGCTCTGTGCAAGATTTCCAGAAATTTAGTTTCTCTTTCTTTTCTTCACGACGGGGGAAATCTCTTCGGTCGCAGACATGACGTCAAGGAAACTTTTATAACTCGGGATAGTGAGCGAACAACTGGAAGAGGTCGCGGAACATACATCATGAGCCAACGCCTGACGATCTCCGTGTGAATAGACAATGTAGCACCTCAAAGTAGCCGGGAAGTGGATGCAGCTGTAAGCTAAAAGTCAACCTTAAATCAGGAAAATGATTAGCACATCCGATACCATTGTCTCGTCTTGGGTAGAGATAACTACTGTATAGAAAAAGTTCAAAGAACGTTTGATTTTCAAAACTCAAAATTTTACATTTAAGTGGTAGTAATTTTTACGACGGAATCGTGAAAACGTGAGTCACATGTATCTATCGTATTCTACGATTAAACAATTTACCACGGCCTTCCCTCCAGCTGATTATTTCAAGACGTTCAAGTTCCTTTTAAGAAAATACATTTTAAACAATTTGTCCCCATTCCTTCATCCTGTTGATCATTTCACACACAAAGAGCAAGATTACAATATATTCTTCATTGTGGCCCACAGACAGCAATATTCTTCATTGTGGCCCACAGACAGCAATATTTTTCATTGTGGCCCACAGACAGCAATATTCTTCATTGTAGCCTACAGATAGCAATATTCTTCATTGTGGCCCACAGACAGCAATATCCTTCATTGTGGCCTACAGCCAGCAATATTCTTCATTGTAGCCTACAGATAGCAATATTCTTCATTGTAGCCTACAGCCAGCAATATTCTTCATTGTAGCCTACAGCCAGCAATATTCTTCATTGTAGCATACAGCCAGCAATATTCTTCATTGTAGCCTACAGCCAGCAATATTCTTCATTGTAGCCTACAGATAGCAATATTCTTCATTGTAGCCTACAAATAGCAATATTCTTCATTGTGGCCTACAGACAGCAATATTCTTCATTGTAGCCTACAGCCAGCAATATTCTTCATTGTAGCCTACAGCCAGCAATATTCTTCATTGTAGCCTACAGATAGCAATATTCTTCATTGTAGCCTACAGCCAGCAATATTCTTCATTGTAGCCTACAGCCAGCAATATTCTTCATTGTAGCCTACAGCCAGCAATATTCTTCATTGTAGCCTACAGATAGCAATATTCTTCATTGTAGCCTACAGACAGCAATATTCTTCATTGTAGCCTACAGCCAGCAATATTCTTCATTGTGGTCCATAGACAGCAATATTCTTCATTGTAGCCTACAGCCAGCAATATTCTTCATTGTAGCCTACAGACAGAAATATGCTTCATTGTAGCCTACAGACGGCAATATTCTTCATTATGGCCTACAGATAGTAATATTCTTCATTGTGGCCCACAGCCAGCAATATTCTTCATTGTGGCCCACAGCCAGCAATATTCTTCATGGTGGCCTACAGACAGCAATATTCTTCATGGTGGCCTACAGACAGCAATATTCTTCATGGTGGCCTACAGCCAGCAATATTCTCCATGGTGGCCTACAGCCAGCAATATTCTTCATGGTGGCCTACAGATAGCAATATTCTTCATGGTGGCCTACAGCCAGCAATATTCTTCATGGTGGCCTACAGACAGCAATATTCTTCATGGTGGCCTACAGACAGCAATATTCTTCATGGTGGCCTACAGCCAGCAATATTCTTCATGGTGGCCTACAGCCAGCAATATTCTTCATGGTGGCCTACAGCCAGCAATATTCTTCATTGTAGCCTACAGACAGAAATATTCTTCATGGTGGCCTACAGCCAGCAATATTCTTCACTGTGACCTACAGCCAGCAATATTCTTCATGGTGGCCTACAGCCAGCAATATTCTTCATGGTGGCCTACAGCCAGCAATATTCTTCATTGTAGCCTACAGCCAGCAATATTCTTCATGGTGGCCTACAGCCAGCAATATTCTTCATTGTAGCCCACAGACAGCAATATTCTTCATTGTGGTCCATAGACAGCAATATTCTTCATTGTGGTCCATAGACAGCAATATTCTTCATTGTGGTCCATAGACAGCAATATTCTTCATTGTAGTCCATAGACAGCAATATTCTTCATTGTAGTCCATAGACAGCAATATTCTTCATTGTAGTCCATAGACAGCAATATTCTTCATTGTAGTCTACAGACAGCAATATTCTTCATTGTAGCCCACAGACAGCAATATTCTTCATTGTGGTCCATAGACAGCAATATTCTTCATTGTGGTCTACAGATAGCAATATTCTTCATTGTAGCCTACAGATAGCAATATTCTTCATTGTAGCCTACAGACAGCAATATTCTTCATTGTAGTCTACAGATAGCAATATACTTCATTGTAGCCTACAGATAGCAATATTCTTCATTGTGGTCCATAGACAGCAATATTCTTCATTGTGGTCCATAGACAGCAATATTCTTCATTGTGGCCCACAGACAGCAATATTCTTCATTGTGGCCTACAGACAGCAATATTCTTCATTGTGGTCCATAGACAGCAATATTCTTCATTGTGGCCTACAGACAGCAATATTCTTCATTGTAGCCTACAGACAGCAATATTCTTCATTGTAGCCTACAGACAGCAATATTCTTCATTGTAGCCTACAGACAGCAATATTCTTCATTGTGGCCTACAGACAGCAATATTCTTCATTGTAGCCTACAGACAGCAATATCCTTCATTGTGGTCTACAGACAGCAATATTCTTCATTGTAACCTACAGCCAGCAATATTCTTCATTGTGGCCTACAGCCAGCAATATTCTTCATTGTAGCCTACAGCCAGCAATATTCTTCATTGTGGCCTACAGCCAGCAATATTCTTCATTGTGGCCTACAGACAGCAATATTCTTTATTGTAGCCTACAGCCAGCAATATTCTTCATGGTGGCCTACAGCCAGCAATATTCTTCATTGTAGCCCACAGACAGCAATATTCTTCATTGTGGTCCATAGACAGCAATATTCTTCATTGTGGTCCATAGACAGCAATATTCTTCATTGTAGTCCATAGACAGCAATATTCTTCATTGTAGTCCATAGACAGCAATATTCTTCATTGTAGTCCATAGACAGCAATATTCTTCATTGTAGTCTACAGACAGCAATATTCTTCATTGTAGCCCACAGACAGCAATATTCTTCATGGTGGCCTACAGCCAGCAATATTCTTCATTGTAGCCTACAGCCAGCAATATTCTTCATGGTGGCCTACAGCCAGCAATATTCTTCATTGTAGCCCACAGACAGCAATATTCTTCATTGTGGTCCATAGACAGCAATATTCTTCATTGTGGTCCATAGACAGCAATATTCTTCATTGTGGTCCATAGACAGCAATATTCTTCATTGTAGTCCATAGACAGCAATATTCTTCATTGTAGTCCATAGACAGCAATATTCTTCATTGTAGTCCATAGACAGCAATATTCTTCATTGTAGTCTACAGACAGCAATATTCTTCATTGTAGCCCACAGACAGCAATATTCTTCATTGTGGTCTACAGATAGCAATATTCTTCATTGTAGCCTACAGATAGCAATATTCTTCATTGTAGCCTACAGACAGCAATATTCTTCATTGTAGTCTACAGATAGCAATATACTTCATTGTAGCCTACAGATAGCAATATTCTTCATTGTGGTCCATAGACAGCAATATTCTTCATTGTGGTCCATAGACAGCAATATTCTTCATTGTGGCCCACAGACAGCAATATTCTTCATTGTGGCCTACAGACAGCAATATTCTTCATTGTGGTCCATAGACAGCAATATTCTTCATTGTGGCCTACAGACAGCAATATTCTTCATTGTAGCCTACAGACAGCAATATTCTTCATTGTAGCCTACAGACAGCAATATTCTTCATTGTAGCCTACAGACAGCAATATTCTTCATTGTGGCCTACAGACAGCAATATTCTTCATTGTAGCCTACAGACAGCAATATCCTTCATTGTGGTCTACAGACAGCAATATTCTTCATTGTAACCTACAGCCAGCAATATTCTTCATTGTGGCCTACAGCCAGCAATATTCTTCATTGTAGCCTACAGCCAGCAATATTCTTCATTGTGGCCTACAGCCAGCAATATTCTTCATTGTGGCCTACAGCCAGCAATATTCTTTATTGTAGCCTACAGCCAGCAATATTCTTCATTGTGGTCCATAGACAGCAATATTCTTCATTGTAGCCTACAGCCAGCAATATTCTTCATTGTGGTCCATAGACAGCAATATTCTTCATTGTAGCCTACAGCCAGCAATATTCTTCTTTGTGGCCTACAGACAGCAATATTCTTCATTGTAGCCTACAGATAGCAATATTCTTCATTGTGGTCCATAGACAGCAATATTCTTCATTGTAGCCTACAGACAGCAATATTCTTCATTGTGGCCTACAGACAACAATATTCTTCATTGTGGTCCATAGACAGCAATATTCCTCATTGTAGCCTACAGCCAGCAATATTCTTCATTGTAGTCTACAGACAGCAATATTCTTCATTGTAGTCTACAGACAGCAATATTCTTCATTGTAGTCTACAGACAGCAATATTCTTCATTGTGGCCTACAGACGGCAATATTCTTCATTGTGGTCCATAGACAGCAATATTCTTCATTGTAGCCTACAGACAGCAATATTCTTCATTGTAGCCTACAGATAGCAATATTCTTCATTGTAGCCTACAGACGGCAATATTCTTCATTGTAGCCTACAGATAGCAATATTCTTCATTGTAGCCTACAGACGGCAATATTCTTCATTGTAGCCTACAGCCAGCAATATTCTTCATTGTAGTCTACAGACGGCAATATTCTTCATTGTAGTCTACAGCCAGCAATATTCTCCATTGTAGTCTACAGCCAGCAATATTCTTCATTGTAGTCTACAGACGGCAATATTCTTCATTGTGGTCCATAGATAGCAATATTCTTCATTGTAGTCTACAGCCAGCAATATTCTTCATTGTAGTCTACAGACGGCAATATTCTTCATTGTAGTCTACAGACGGCAATATTCTTCATTGTAGTCTACAGACGGCAATATTCTTCATTGTAGTCTACAGACGGCAATATTCTTCATTGTAGTCTACAGACGGCAATATTCTTCATTGTAGCCTACAGACAGCAATATCCTTCATTGTGGTCCATAGATAGCAATATTCTTCATTGTAGTCTACAGCCAGCAATATTCTTCATTGTAGTCTACAGACGGCAATATTCTTCATTGTAGTCTACAGACGGCAATATTCTTCATTGTAGTCTACAGACGGCAATATTCTTCATTGTAGTCTACAGACGGCAATATTCTTCATTGTAGTCTACAGACGGCAATATTCTTCATTGTAGTCTACAGACAGCAATATCCTTCATTGTGGTCCATAGATAGCAATATTCTTCATTGTAGTCTACAGCCAGCAATATTCTTCATTGTAGTCTACAGACAGCAATATCCTTCATTGTGGTCCATAGATAGCAATATTCTTCATTGTAGTCTACAGCCAGCAATATTCTTCATTGTAGTCTACAGACGGCAATATTCTTCATTGTAGTCTACAGCCAGCAATATTCTTCATTGTAGTCTACAGACGGCAATATTCTTCATTGTAGTCTACAGCCAGCAATATTCTTCATTGTAGTCTACAGACGGCAATATTCTTCATTGTAGTCTACAGACGGCAATATTCTTCATTGTAGTCTACAGACGGCAATATTCTTCATTGTAGTCTACAGACGGCAATATTCTTCATTGTAGTCTACAGACGGCAATATTCTTCATTGTAGTCTACAGCCAGCAATATTCTTCATTGTAGTCTACAGACGGCAATATTCTTCATTGTAGTCTACAGACGGCAATATTCTTCATTGTAGTCTACAGACGGCAATATTCTTCATTGTAGTCTACAGACGGCAATATTCTTCATTGTAGTCTACAGCCAGCAATATTCTTCATTGTAGTCTACAGACGGCAATATTCTTCATTGTAGTCTACAGACAGCAATATTCTTCATTGTAGTCTACAGACGGCAATATTCTTCATTGTAGTCTACAGACGGCAATATTCTTCATTGTAGTCTACAGACGGCAATATTCTTCATTGTAGTCTACAGCCAGCAATATTCTTCATTGTAGTCTACAGACGGCAATATTCTTCATTGTAGTCTACAGACGGCAATATTCTTCATTGTAGTCTACAGCCAGCAATATTCTTCATTGTAGTCTACAGACGGCAATATTCTTCATTGTAGTCTACAGACGGCAATATTCTTCATTGTAGTCTACAGATAGCAATATTCTTCATTGTAGTCTACAGACGGCAATATTCTTCATTGTAGTCTACAGACGGCAATATTCTTCATTGTAGTCTACAGACGGCAATATTCTTCATTGTGGTCCATAGATAGCAATATTCTTCATTGTAGTCTACAGACAGCAATATTCTTCATTGTGGCTCACAGCCAGCATATTCTTCATTGTGGCCCACAGCCAGCAATATTCTTCATTGTGGCCCACAGATAGCAATATTCTTCATTTGGCCCACAGACAGCAATATTCTTCATTTTGGCTCGCAAATAACAATATTCTTTATTGTGGCCCACAGACAGCAATATTCTTTATTGTGGCCCACAGATAGCAATATTCTTTATTGTGGCCCACAGACAGCAATATTCTTTATTGTGGCCCACAGACAGCAATATTCTTTATTGTGGCCCACAGATAGCAATATTCTTTATTGTGGCCCACAGACAGCAATATTCTTTATTGTGGCCCACAGATAGCAATATTCTTTATTGTGGCCCACAGATAGCAATATTCTTTATTGTGGCCCACAGACAGCAATATTCTTTATTGTGGCCCACAGACAGCAATATTCTTTATTGTGGCCCACAGATAGCAATATTCTTCATTTTGGCCCACAGACAGCAATATTCTTCATTTTGGCTCGCAAATAACAATATTCTTTATTGTGGCCCACAGACAGCAATATTCTTTATTGTGGCCCACAGATAGCAATATTCTTCACTACGGCCCTCAGATTCTCCAGAGAGCCACAGATCTTGATCGTCGGGGTCGCCTCGGAAGACTAGCGATGTTCTCGAACTGAATGCTCCAGGTCACAAGGCAGGAGAACATGTTCTGTGCTCTCTGAAGTTTGACTACAGGAGTAAGGATTGGTATCTTGAAGTCTGAATGTAAAATTATTGAGTAAACAGAATCTCTTGTTTGTTGCGTTGACATTAATTAGTAAACAGAATCACTTGTTTGTTGCATTGACATTATTTAGTAAACAGAATCGCTTGTTTGTTGCGTTGACATTATTTAGTAAATAGAATCGCTTGTTTGTTGCGTTGGCATTATTTAGTAAACAGAATCTCTTGTTTGTTGCATGACATTATTTAGTAAACAGAATCGCTTGTCTGTTGCGTTGACATTATTGAGTAAACAGAATCGCTTGTTTGTTGCGTTGACATTAATTAGTAAATAGAATCGCTTGTTTGTTGCATTGACATTATTTAGTAAACAGAATCACTTGTTTGTTGCATTGACATTATTGAGTAAACAGAATCGCTTGTTTGTTGCATTGACATTATTTAGTAAACAGAATCGCTTGTTTGTTGCGTTGACATTAATTAGTAAATAGAATCGCTTGTTTGTTGCATTGACATTATTTAGTAAACAGAATCGCTTGTTTGTTGCGTTGACATTAATTAGTAAATAGAATCGCTTGTTTGTTGCATTGACATTATTTAGTAAACAGAATCGCTTGTTTGTTGCGTTGACATTAATTAGTAAATAGAATCGCTTGTTTGTTGCATTGACATTATTTAGTAAACAGAATCACTTGTTTGTTGCATTGACATTATTGAGTAAACAGAATCGCTTGTTTGTTGCATTGACATTATTTAGTAAACAGAATCGCTTGTTTGTTGCGTTGACATTAATTAGTAAATAGAATCGCTTGTTTGTTGCATTGACATTATTTAGTAAACAGAATCGCTTGTTTGTTGCGTTGACATTATTAAGTAAACAGAATCTCTTGTTTGTTGCATTGGCATTATTAGGTAAGTAAACAGAATCTCTTGTTTGTTGCATTGACATTATTTAGTAATAGGAATCTCTTATTTGTTGCATTGACATTATTTAGTAAACAGAATATCTTGTTTGTTGCATTGACATAATTTAGTAAACAGAATCGCTTGTTTGTTGCATTGGTATTATTTAATAAACAGAATCGCTTTTTTGTTGCATTGGCATTATTTAGTAAACAGAATCGCTTGTTTGTTGCATTGCCATTATTAAGTAAACAGAATCTCTTGTTTGTTGCATTGGCATTATTTAGTAAACAGAATCGCTTGTTTGTTGCATTGACATTATTAAGTAAACATAATCTATTGTTTGTTGCATTGACATTATTGAGTAAACAGAATCTCTTGTTTGTTGCATTGACTTTATTAGGTAAGTAAACAGAATCTTTTGTTTGTTGCATTGGCATTAATTAGTAAACAGAATCTCTTGTTTGTTGCATTGGCATTATTAGGTAAGTAAACAGAATCTTTTGTTTGTTGCATTGACATTATTTAGTAATAGGAATCTCTTATTTGTTGCATTGACATTATTTAGTAAACAGAATCGCTTGTTTGTTGCATTGACATTATTTAGTGAAAAATGACCAAATGGGATAGGAGGTGGGGACTAGGTGCTGTGGAGATAAGGCGTTGGCCTCTGGACAGAAACGTACCGGGTTCCAGTCACTCCACAGGCGGTGGAAATATTTCTCTTCGAATCCGTGATTTCGTTGTGGATCCGATGTTCACCCCCACTCCCCTCCTCTCAGAAAACGGCGGTTCATTCATTGAGTACCGTCTCCACATCGTAGGTTGGCTATCATGGAGCGCCATTCATTCATTGAGTACCGTCTCTACATCGTAGGTTGGCTACCATGGAGCGTCATTCATTCATTGAGTACCGTCTCTACATCGTAGGTTGGCTACCATGGAGCGACATTCATTCATTGAGTACCGTCTCCACATCGTAGGTTGGCTATCATGGGGCGTCATTCATTCATTGACTACCGTCTCCACATCGTAGGTTGGCTATCATGGGGCGTCATTCATTCATTGAGTACCGTCTCCACATCGTAGGTTGGCTATCATGGGGCGTCATTCATTCATTGAGTACCGTCTCCACATCGTAGGTTGGCTATCATGGGGCGTCATTCATTCATTGAGTACCGTCTCCACATCGTAGGTTGGCTATCATGGGGCGTCATTCATTCATTGAGTACCGTCTCCACATCGTAGGTTGGCTATCATGGGGCGTCATTCATTCATTGAGTACCGTCTCCACATCGTAGGTTGGCTATCAT
>JAVIAB010000099.1:3454120-3566620 GCA_032433765.1 Megaustenia siamemsis | reverse complement strand
GTTTATAGAAGGCTCGCTGTGTTGTTTTTTTTAAATTGCTCTGCTTGTCACGTGGCCAAATATTTTATGTTTGTTTCTTTGTGTACTTTATGGCTGGAATTATTCCTAACTTTTTTTCCTTAGTGCTTCATTTCTGATCTTATTTCTCAGAATTTCATTTTCTTATTGCCCTAGGGTCCAGGACTGGCATTGGTAGCACAACATTGGGATGAAGATTGTATTGTTGAATGTCAATTTTGCATATATATTTTTTTCCTTGTTGGAGAATAGTGGTGATAGCTGTCCAATGATTTGACAATCTTTATTGCATCTTGAGTCTATCTCTGCTGTTTGTGGAATTGTCGTTTGTCACTTTGTGAATTGTCGTTTGTCACTAGACTTCCTAGGTATTTAAATTTCTCTACTTGTTTTAGTGGCTGCCGTCTACAATTATGTTGATATTCTGTTTCGCTTTTACGATATTCATGACTTCTGTTTTGTCGATGTTGATTTTCATGTTGTATTGAGTTCCTGTGCTGGTCAGTCCTATTGAAGTGTTCTTGTAGGTCTTATGTTTCTCCGCGTATTAGCGCCTGGTCGTGTGCAGATAGAGAGAAGCTGGTTAATCTCATCTGTCTCCGACGGGGCCTCGGCAGCCTAGCTGGGAAAACTTGTCTTAGAGGGGGCCTCGGCAGCCTAGCTGGAAAACTTGACTTAGAGAGGGCCTCGGCAGCCTAGCTGGGAAAACTTGACTTAGAGGGGGCCTTGGCAGCCTAGCTGGGAAAACTTGACTTAGAGGGGGCCTCGGCAGCCTAGCTGGGAAAACTTGACTTAGAGGGGGCCTCGGCAGCCTAGCTGGGAAAACTTGACTTAGAGGGGCCTTGGCAGCCTAGCTGGGAAAACTTGACTTAGAGGGGGCCTCGGCAGCCTAGCTGGGAAAACTTGACTTAGAGGGGGCCTCGGCAGCCTAGCTGGGAAAACCACCCGACTTGATTACTTGATGTTTGGACATCCCGTGTTCGATACAGCTGGAAGCAGTTTGTGAGTTGTACTCCTGGTTGGAAAAATAATCCCGCGGTCGACCCAGCCGATGGCAGAAATGGGTACCAGGGTAGTACTCTGGGAAGGTGAGGAACGCCACCTCGCATCGTGAGATTCGATGCTTGAAGCGACACTATCCAGAAGTCTGCGAACACTTTTAGATAGACGCCGAGCACATATGGGTGAAAACTCCCGTGCTAAGACACCGATTCAAGTCTCGTTCTTGACCTTGACCTATGTTGGCTAACCTACATATGTAGTCCATGTATGTCATAAACACTAGTGGGGGATTTGGAGTGGAGGGGAATAGTACATTCCTCTGTCCTACTCCCGATCAAGAAGACTCTGATAGTAAACAAGATACACACATCCAACCATTGTTAGCGTTCACAAATATTTGCATTGATTTTTATTTATTTCAGCTCTCTGTGGAGCACATGTCTTCAACAAACACTTTCAGGTCTCTGTGGGGCATAGGTCTTCAACAAACACTTTCAGGTCCCTGTGGGCATAGGTCTTCAACAAACACTTTCAGGTCCCTGTGGGGCATAGGTCTTCAACAAACACTTTCAGGTCCCTGTGGGGCATAGGTCTTCAACAAACACTTTCAGGTCCCTGTGGGGCATAGGTCTTCAACAAACACTTTCAGGTCCCTGTGGGGCATAGGTCTTCAACAAACACTTTCAGGTCCCTGTGGGGCATAGGTCTTCAACAAACACTTTGAGGTCCCTGTGGGGCATAGGTCTTCAACAAACACTTTCAGGTCCCTGTGGGGCATAGGTCTTCAACAAACACTTTCAGCTCCCTGTGGAGCATAGGTATTCAACAAACACTTTCAGGTCCCTGTGGGGCATAGGTCTTCAACAAACACTTTCAGCTCCCTGTGGAGCATAGGTCTTCAACAAACACTTTCAGGTCCCTGTGGGGCATAGGTCTTCAACAAACACTTTCAGGTCCCTGTGGGGCATAGGTCTTCAACAAACACTTTCAGGTCCCTGTGGAGCATAGACCTTCAACAAACTGTGCATTAGTGAAGGAACAATTATAGAAAGTACATATTCCTATCGTCGTCAACGTTCTGTCACATATCCCCCCCCCCCCCCCCCCCCCCGTCCTGTAGTAATTAGGAAAAATTGTTAACTCATCGAGATATAGAAATATATCGTAATCCTGGCTGATGTTAGGTCAAGGCAAAGTCATTCATAAAAATGCGAAGCTGCCATAAAGATGATTGTAAAGGAGAAATGAAAAAAGAAAATAGGAAAAATGGTAGAGTTATAGCTACAGGTCAAGGTCAAGTACAAGACTTGTATCGGCATCTTAGCACGCGAGTTGTCCCCCATTTATGCTTGGCCGCCTATCCAGAAGTGTTAGGAAACATTGAAGGCTATGTATGAAAGTGTTCCTTGTAGCAGTTTCCTCATATTCCAAGTCCGGCTTCTTGCAGGAGCTACTGAGTTAAGTGCTCTGCGCACACCGTGAGCTGTGTGTTTCATCCGTTTTGATTATGTTTCGACATTCCAATGGTTTACGATGAATGATGATATCGTATGACAGGGAACAGTTGGCTCTGTTATTTCTGTGTTAGGTTTCGCCTTATGTCTTTTGGCGTGTGCTGAGACTGCTACGAGGGGGGACTACAGTTACCTTTCTTTGTTTGGGAGATGAGGTATTAATTCGAATGATTCCACTAGCATGGGCGGTTGAGCAATTATGGATTTTAATTCGTTTGCAGTGAAACCGGGGCCTTCCATAACCAAAGATAGATAGAATCTCGAAGTAGAATTACAATAAAAATAAGTAATAATAATAACTAAAATAATAAACAATATAACTTGTTATGAGTTTGACAGACCATGTTACGGTAGTATTGACAGACCATGTTACGGTAGTATTGACAGACCATGTTACGGTAGTATTGACAGACCATGTTACGGTAGTATTGACAGACCATGTTATGGTAGTATTGACAGATCATGTTACTGTAGTATTGACAGACCATGTTACGGTAGTATTGACAGACCATGTTACGGTAGTATTGACAGACTATGTTACGTTAGTATTGACAGACCATGTTACGGTAGTATTGACAGACTACTTTACTGTAGTATTGACAGACCATGTTACGGTAGTATTGACAGACCATGTTACGTTAGTATTGACAGACCATGTTACGGTAGTATTGACAGACCATGTTACGTTAGTATTGACAGACCATGTTACGGTAGTATTGACAGACCATGTTACGGTAGTATTGACAGACCATGTTACGGTAGTATTGACAGACCATGGCACGGTAGTAGTGACAGACCCTGTTACGGTAGTATTGACAGACCATGTTACGGTAGTATTGACAGACCATGTTACGGTAGTATTGACAGACCCTGTTACGGTAGTATTGACAGACCATGTTACGGTAGTATTGACAGACCATGTTACGGTAGTAGTGACAGACCATGTTACGTTAGTATTGACAGACCATGTTACGGTAGTATTGACAGACCCTGTTACTGTAGTATTGACAGACCATGTTACGTTAGTATTGACAGACCCTGTTACGGTAGTATTGACAGACCCTGTTACGGTAGTATTGACAGACCCTGTTACGGTAGTATTGACAGACCATGTTACGGTAGTATTGACAGACCCTGTTACGGTAGTAGTGACAGACCCTGTTACGGTAGTAGTGACAGACCATGTTACGGTAGTTTTGACAGACCATGTTACGGTAGTATTGACAGACCCTGTTACGGTAGTAGTGACAGACCATGTTACGGTAGTATTGACAGACCATGTTACGGTAGTTTTGACAGACCATGTTACGGTAGTATTGACAGACCCAGTTACGGTAGTATTGACAGACCATGTTACGGTAGTTTTGACAGACCCTGTTACGGTAGTATTGACAGACCATGTTACGGTAGTATTGACAGACCCTGTTACGGTAGTATTGACAGACCCTGTTACGGTAGTAGTGACAGACCCTGTTACGGTAGTAGTGACAGACCCTGTTACGGTAGTATTGACAGACCCTGTTACGGTAGTATTGACAGACCCTGTTACGGTAGTATTGACAGACCCTGTTACGGTAGTATTGACCTGGCCGTTCAAAGTGACACAGTGAAAAATTATCACGGTTGGAAGTAGACGGAAAGTACCTAAACGGGGTCAATGAACTATGCTGGCCATGCAATCTATAACATGAATTATCAAACGTGAGCGAGACATAAATAAAAGAATATTCTTCTTCTCTCCTTCCTCATTTGCCATTCAGCGTCGAGGGAAGATACCATTTGCGGTCTTTTGCTCGTCTGTTTGTCTCTGCTGCTGTTATGTTTCCTTGTGGTTATGGTTCACTCTTTCCGATTTTGTTCGACGTTCTTTTCTGTATTTTCCTAGGTCGACTCATTTTTCTTTTACCCGCTGGTTCCCATTTCAGGGATTGTTTTGAGAGTCACTCCTTTAGTAGCCATCGAATAAACGTGAGCAGGAAAGATATCATCATCATCATCTACATCATCATCAATTCCTTCTTTCACATCATTGTTATCACCATCATCATTTACATTACCTTCTTCCTCATCATTGTTATCGCCATCATCATTTACATTACCTTCTTCCTCATCATTGTTATCACTATCATCATTTACATACCTTCTTTCACATCATTGTTATCAATATCATCATTTACATTACCTTCTTCCTCATCATTGTTATCACTATCATCATTTACATTACCTTCTTTCACATCATTGTTATCACTATCATCATTTACATTACCTTCTTCCTCATCATTGTTATCACCATCATCATTTACATTACCTTCTTCCTCATCATTGTTATCACTATCATCATTTACATTACCTTCTTTCACATCATTGTTATCACCATCATTTACACTACCTTCTTCCTCATCATTGTTATCACTATCATCATTTACATTACCTTCTTCCTCATCATTGTTATCACCATCATCATTTACATTACCTTCTTCCTCATCATTGTTATCACTATCATCATCTACATTACCTTCTTCCTCATCATTGTTATCCCCATCATCATTTACATTACCTTCTTCCTCATCATTGTTATCACCATCATCATTTACATTACCTTCTTCCTCATCATTGTTATCACTATCATCATTTACATTACCTTCTTCTTCATCATTGTTATCACTATCATCATCTACATTACCTTCTTCCTCATCATTGTCATCACTATCATCATTTACATTACCTTCTTCTTCATCATTGTTATCACTATCATCATCTACATTACCTTCTTTCTCATCATTGTTATCACCATCATCATTTACACTACCTTCTTCCTCATCATTGTTATCACTATCATCATCTACATTACCTTCTTCCTCATCATTGTTATCACTATCATCATCTACATTACCTTCTTCCTCATCATTGTTATCACTATCATCATCATCATCATCTACATTACCTTCTTCCTCATCATTGTTATCACCATCATCATTTACATTACCTTCTTCCTCATCATTGTTATCACCATCATCATTTACATTACCTTCTTCCTCATCATTGTTATCACTATCATCATTTACATTACCTTCTTTCACATCATTGTTATCACCATCATTTACATTACCTTCTTCCTCATCATTGTTATCACTATCATCATTTACATTACCTTCTTCCTCATCATTGTTATCACTATCATCATTTACACTACCTTCTTCCTCATCATTGTTATCACTATCATCATTTACATTACTTTCTTTCACATCATTGTTATCACTATCATCATCTACATTACCTTCTTCCTCCTCATTGTTATCCCCATCATCATTTACATTACCTTCTTCCTCATCATTGTTATCACCATCATCATCTACATTACCTTCTTTCTCATCATTGTTATCACCATCATCATTTACACTACCTACTTCCTCATCATTGTTATCACTATCATCATCTACATTACCTTCTTCCTCATCTTTGTTATCACTATCATCATCTACATTACCTTCTTCCTCATCATTGTTATCACTATCATCATCATCATCTACATTACCTTCTTCCTCATCATTGTTATCACCATCATCATGTACATTTCCTTCTTCCTCATCATTGTTATCACTATCATCATCTACATTACCTTCTTCCTGATCATTGTTATCACTATCATCATCTACATTACCTTCTTCCTCATCATTGTTATCACTATCATCATTTACATTACCTTCTTCCTCATCATTGTTATCACCATCATCATTTACATTACCTTCTTCCTCATCATTGTTATCACCATCATCATTTACATTACCTTCTTCCTCATCATTGTTATCACCATCATCATTTACGTTACCTTCTTCCTCATCATTGTTATCACCATCATTTACATTACCTTCTTCCTCATCATTGTTATCACCATCATCATTTACATTACCTTCTTCCTCATCATTGTTATCACCATCATTTACATTACCTTCTTCCTCATCATTGTTATCACCATCATCATTTACATTACCTTCTTCCTTATCATTGTTATCACCATCATCATTTACATTACCTTCTTCTTCATCATTGTTATCACTATCATCATCTTCATTACCTTCTTCCTCATCATTGTTATCACTATCATCATCATTATTTTGCCTGTCGTTATCATCATTTTCTCCTCCTCCATCAATTTTATTTCTTTGTTTGTGTTGGTATCATCATCACTGCACATCAGATGAACCCATAGGTGCTCCGATATCCTCCTCGAGAATCTCAAGGACATCCGAGGAGAACTCCGTAGCACGGCCTTGGATCCACGGTGTGGGTAGGTTTTTACTGACACATTTACCCACACAGCGTCTAATCTATGGCCTAAGCTTTTACCCACACAACGGCTAATCTATGGCCTACACTTTTACCCACACAGCGGGTAATCTATGGCCTACACTTTTCCCCACACAGCGGCTAATCTATGGCCTACACTTTTCCCCACACAGCGGCTAATCTATGGCCTACACTTTTCCCCACACAGCGGCTAATCTATGGCCTACACTTTTCCCCACACAGCGGCTAATCTATGGCCTACACTTTTACCCATACAGCGGCTAATCTATGGCCTACACTTTTACTCATACAGCGGCTAATCTATGGCCTACACTTTTACCCACACAGCGGCTAATCTATGGCCTAAACTTTTACCCACACAGCGGCTAATCTATGGCCTACAATTTTACTCATACAGCGGCTAATCTATGGCCTACACTTTTACCCATACAGCGGCTAATCTATGGCCTACACTTTTACTCATACAGCGGCTAATCTATGGCCTACACTTTTCCCCACACAGCGGCTAATCTATGGCCTACACTTTTACCCACACAGCGGCTAATCTATGGCCTACAATTTTACCCATACAGCGGCTAATCTATGGCCTACACTTTTCCCCAGACAGCGGCTAATCTATGGCCTACACTTTTCCACATACAGCGGCTAATCTATGGCCTACACTTTTCCCCACACAGCGGCTTATCTATGGCCTACACTTTTCCCCATACAGCGGCTAATCTATGGCCTACACTTTTCCCCAGACAGCGGCTAATCTATGGCCTACACTTTTCCCCAGACAGCGGCTAATCTATGGCCTACACTTTTCCACACACAGCGGCTAATCTATGGCCTACACTTTTCCACACACAGCGGCTAATCTATGGCCTACACTTTTCCACACACAGCGGCTAATCTATGGCCTACAATTTTACCCATACAGCGGCTAATCTATGGCCTACACTTTTCCCCATACAGCGGCTAATCTATGGCCTACACTTTTCCCCATACAGCGGCTAATCTATGGCCTACACTTTTCCCCACACAGCGGCTTATCTATGGCCTACACTTTTCCCCATACAGCGGCTAATCTATGGCCTACACTTTTCCCCAGACAGCGGCTAATCTATGGCCTACACTTTTCCACACACAGCGGCTAATCTATGGCCTACACTTTTCCACACACAGCGGCTAATCTATGGCCTACACTTTTCCACACACAGCGGCTAATCTATGGCCTACACTTTTCCACACACGGCGGCTAATCTATGGCCTACACTTTTCCCCAGACAGCGGCTAATCTATGGCTTACACTTTTCCCCAGACAGCGGCTAATCTATGGCTTACACTTTTCCCCAGACAGCGGCTAATCTATGGCTTACACTTTTACCCATACAGCGGCTAATCTATGGCCTACACTTTTCCCCAGACAGCGGCTAATCTATGGCTTACACTTTTCCACACACTGCGGCTAATCTATGGCCTACACTTTTACCCAGACAGCGGCTAATCTATGGCCTACACTGTTCCCCACACAGCGGCTAATCTATGGCCTACACTTTTACCCACACAGCGGCTAATCTATGGCCTACACTTTTCCCCAGACAGCGGCTAATCTATGGCCTACACTTTACCCCAGACAGCGGCTAATCTATGGCCTACACTGTTCCCCACACAGCGGCTAATCTATGGCCTACACTTTTACCCACACAGCGGCTTATCTATGGCCTAACACTTTACCCCAGACAGCGGCTAATCTATGGCCTACACTTTACCCCAGACAGCGGCTTATCTATGGCCTAACACTTTACCCCAGACAGCGGCTAATCTATGGCCTACACTGTTCCCCACACAGCGGCTAATCTATGGCCTACACTTTACCCCAGACAGCGGCTTATCTATGGCCTACACTTTACCCCAGACAGCGGCTTATCTATGGCCTACACTTTACCCCAGACAGCGGCTTATCTATGGCCTAACACTTTACCCCAGACAGCGGCTTATCTATGGCCTAACACTTTACCCCAGACAGCGGCTTATCTATGGCCTAACACTTTACCCCAGACACCGGCTTATCTATGGCCTAACACTTTACCCCAGACAGCGGCTTATCTATGGCCTAACACTTTACCTAAATACAGCGGCTTATCTATGGCCTAACACTTTACCTAAATACAGCGGCTAATCTATGGCCTAACACTTTACCTAAATACAGCGGCTTATCTATGGCCTACACTTTACCTAAATACAGCGGCTTATCTATGGCCTAACACTTTACCTAAATACAGCGGCTTATCTATGGCCTACACTTTACCTAAATACAGCGGCTTATCTATGGCCTAACACTTTACCTAAATACAGCGGCTTATCTATGGCCTACACTTTACCCCAGACAGCGGCTAATCTATGGCCTACACTTTACCCAGACAGCGGCTTATCTATGGCCTAACACTTTACCCCAGACAGCGGCTTATCTATGGCCTAACACTTTACCCCAGACAGCGGCTTATCTATGGCCTAACACTTTACCCAGACAGCGGCTTATCTATGGCCTAACACTTTACCTAAATACAGCGGCTAATCTATGGCCTAACACTTTACCCCAGACAGCGGCTTATCTATGGCCTAACACTTTACCTAAATACAGCGGCTAATCTATGGCCTAACACTTTACCCCAGACAGCGGCTTATCTATGGCCTAACACTTTACCCCAGACAGCGGCTTATCTATGGCCTACACTTTTCCCCAGACAACGGTTAATCTATGGCCTAACACTTTACCCAAGACAGCGGCTAATCTATGGCCTAACACTTTACCCCAGACAGCGGCTTATCTATGGCCTAACACTTTACCTAAATACAGCGGCTTATCTATGGCCTAACACTTTACCTAAATACAGCGGCTTATCTATGGCCTAACACTTTACCTAAATACAGCGGCTTATCTATGGCCTAACACTTTACCTAAATACAGCGGCTTATCTATGGCCTAACACTTTACCCCAGACAGCGGCTAATCTATGGCCTAACACTTTACCCCAGACAACGGTTAATCTATGGCCTACACTTTACCCCAGACAGCGGCTAATCTATGGCCTACACTTTTCCCCAGACAGCGGCTAATCTATGGCCTACACTTTACCCCAGACAGCGGCTTATCTATGGCCTACACTTTACCCCAGACAGCGGCTAATCTATGGCCTAACACTTTACCCCAGACAACGGTTAATCTATGGCCTACACTTTACCCCAGACAGCGGCTAATCTATGGCCTACACTTTTCCCCAGACAGCGGCTAATCTATGGCCTACACTTTACCCCAGACAGCGGCTTATCTATGGCCTAACACTTTACCCCAGACAGCGGCTAATCTATGGCCTAACACTTTACCCCAGACAGCGGCTAATCTATGGCCTACACTTTACCCCAGACAGCGGCTTATCTATGGCCTACACTTTACCCCAGACAGCGGCTTATCTATGGCCTACACTTTACCCCAGACAGCGGCTTATCTATGGCCTACACTTTACCCCAGACAGCGGCTTATCTATGGCCTAACACTTTACCCCAGACAGCGGCTTATCTATGGCCTACACTTTACCCCATACAGCGGCTTATCTATGGCCTAACACTTTACCCCAGACAGCGGCTAATCTATGGCCTAACACTTTACCTAAATACAGCGGCTTATCTATGGCCTACACTTTACCCCATACAGCGGCTAATCTATGGCCTACACTTTACCCCATACAGCGGCTTATCTATGGCCTACACTTTACCCCAGACAGCGGCTAATCTATGGCCTAACACTTTACCCAAGACAGCGGCTAATCTATGGCCTACACTTTACCCCAGACAGCGGCTAATCTATGGCCTAACACTTTACCTAAATACAGCGGCTTATCTATGGCCTACACTTTACCCCAGACAGCGGCTAATCTATGGCCTAACACTTTACCCCAGACAGCGGCTAATCTATGGCCTACACTTTACCCCAGACACCGGCTTATCTATGGCCTAACACTTTACCCCAGACAGCGGCTAATCTATGGCCTACACTTTACCCCAGACACCGGCTTATCTATGGCCTAACACTTTACTCCAGACAGCGGCTAATCTATGGCCTAACACTTTACCTAAATACAGCGGCTTATCTATGGCCTACACTTTACCCCAGACAACGGTTAATCTATGGCCTACACTTTACCCCAGACACCGGCTTATCTATGGCCTAACACTTTACCCCAGACAGCGGCTTATCTATGGCCTACACTTTACCCCAGACAGCGGCTTATCTATGGCCTAACACTTTACCCCAGACAGCGGCTTATCTATGGCCTAACACTTTACTCCAGACAGCGGCTAATCTATGGCCTAACACTTTACCCCAGACAGCGGCTAATCTATGGCCTAACACTTTACCTAAATACAGCGGCTTATCTATGGCCTACACTTTACCCCAGACAACGGTTAATCTATGGCCTAACACTTTACCCCAGACAGCGGGTTATCTATGGCCTAACACTTTACCCCAGACAGCGGCTTATCTATGGCCTAACACTTTACCCCAGACAGCGGCTAATCTATGGCCTACACTTTACCCCAGACAGCGGCTAATCTATGGCCTAACACTTTACCTAAATACAGCGGCTTATCTATGGCCTACACTTTACCCCAGACAGCGGCTAATCTATGGCCTAACACTTTACCTAAATACAGCGGCTTATCTATGGCCTACACTTTACCCCAGACAGCGGCTAATCTATGGCCTAACACTTTACCCCAGACAGCGGCTAATCTATGGCCTACACTTTACCCCAGACACCGGCTTATCTATGGCCTACACTTTACCCCAGACAGCGGCTAATCTATGGCCTAACACTTTACCCCAGACAGCGGCTTATCTATGGCCTACACTTTACCCCAGACAGCGGCTAATCTATGGCCTAACACTTTACCCCAGACAGCGGCTTATCTATGGCCTAACACTTTACCCCAGACAACGGCTAATCTATGGCCTAACACTTTACCCCAGACAACGGCTAATCTATGGCCTAACACTTTACCCCAGACAACGGTTAATCTATGGCCTAACACTTTACCCCAGACACCGGCTTATCTATGGCCTACACTTTACCCCAGACAACGGTTAATCTATGGCCTACACTTTACCCCAGACACCGGCTTATCTATGGCCTAACACATTACCCCAGACAGCGGCTTATCTATGGCCTAACACTTTACTCCAGACAGCGGCTAATCTATGGCCTAACACTTTACCTAAATACAGCGGCTTATCTATGGCCTAACACTTTACCTAAATACAGCGGCTAATCTATGGCCTAACACTTTACCTAAATACAGCGGCTTATCTATGGCCTAACACATTACCCCAGACAGCGGCTAATCTATGGCCTAACACTTTACCTAAATACAGCGGCTTATCTATGGCCTACACTTTACCCCAGACAACGGTTAATCTATGGCCTAACACTTTACCCCAGACAGCGGCTTATCTATGGCCTAACACTTTACTCCAGACAGCGGCTAATCTATGGCCTAACACTTTACCTAAATACAGCGGCTTATCTATGGCCTACACTTTACCCCAGACAACGGTTAATCTATGGCCTAACACTTTACCCCAGACAACGGTTAATCTATGGCCTAACACTTTACCCCAGACAGCGGCTTATCTATGGCCTAACACTTTACCCCAGACAGCGGCTTATCTATGGCCTAACACTTTACCCCAGACAGCGGCTAATCTATGGCCTAACACTTTACCCCAGACAGCGGCTTATCTATGGCCTAACACTTTACCCCAGACAGCGGCTTATCTATGGCCTAACACTTTACCCCAGACAGCGGCTTATCTATGGCCTAACACTTTACCTAAATACAGCGGCTTATCTATGGCCTAACACTTTACCTAAATACAGCGGCTTATCTATGGCCTACACTTTACCCCAGACAGCGGCTTATCTATGGCCTACACTTTACCCCAGACAGCGGCTTATCTATGGCCTACACTTTACCCCAGACAGCGGCTTATCTATGGCCTAACACTTTACCTAAATACAGCGGCTTATCTATGGCCTACACTTTACCCCAGACAGCGGCTTATCTATGGCCTACACTTTACCCCAGACAGCGGCTTATCTATGGCCTAACACTTTACCCCAGACAGCGGCTTATCTATGGCCTACACTTTACCCCAGACAGCGGCTTATCTATGGCCTACACTTTACCCCAGACAGCGGCTTATCTATGGCCTAACACTTTACCCCAGACAGCGGCTTATCTATGGCCTAACACTTTACCCCAGACAGCGGCTTATCTATGGCCTAACACTTTACCCAAGACAGCGGCTAATCTATGGCCTAACACTTTACCCCAGACAGCGGCTTATCTATGGCCTAACACTTTACCCCAGACAGCGGCTTATCTATGGCCTAACACTTTACCTCAGACAGCGGCTTATCTATGGCCTAACACTTTACCCCAGACAGCGGCTTATCTATGGCCTACACTTTACCCCAGACAGCGGCTTATCTATGGCCTACACTTTACCTAAATACAGCGGCTTATCTATGGCCTACACTTTACCCCAGACAGCGGCTTATCTATGGCCTAACACTTTACCCCAGACAGCGGCTTATCTATGGCCTAACACTTTACCTAAATACAGCGGCTTATCTATGGCCTAACACTTTACCCCAGACAGCGGCTTATCTATGGCCTAACACTTTACCTAAATACAGCGGCTTATCTATGGCCTAACACTTTACCCCAGACAGCGGCTTATCTATGGCCTAACACTTTACCTAAATACAGCGGCTTATCTATGGCCTACACTTTACCCCAGACAGCGGCTTATCTATGGCCTACACTTTACCCCAGACAGCGGCTTATCTATGGCCTAACACTTTACCTAAATACAGCGGCTTATCTATGGCCTACACTTTACCCCAGACAGCGGCTTATCTATGGCCTAACACTTTACCTAAATACAGCGGCTTATCTATGGCCTAACACTTTACCTAAATACAGCGGCTTATCTATGGCCTAACACTTTACCCCAGACAGCGGCTTATCTATGGCCTAACACTTTACCTAAATACAGCGGCTTATCTATGGCCTAACACTTTACCTAAATACAGCGGCTTATCTATGGCCTACACTTTACCCCAGACAGCGGCTAATCTATGGCCTACACTTTACCCCAGACAGCGGCTTATCTATGGCCTAACACTTTACCCCAGACAGCGGCTTATCTATGGCCTAACACTTTACCCCAGACAGCGGCTTATCTATGGCCTAACACTTTACCCCAGACAGCGGCTTATCTATGGCCTAACACTTTACCCCAGACAGCGGCTTATCTATGGCCTAACACTTTACCCCAGACAGCGGCTAATCTATGGCCTACACTTTACCCCAGACAGCGGCTTATCTATGGCCTAACACTTTACCCCAGACAGCGGCTTATCTATGGCCTAACACTTTACCTAAATACAGCGGCTTATCTATGGCCTAACACTTTACCTAAATACAGCGGCTTATCTATGGCCTAACACTTTACCCCAGACAGCGGCTTATCTATGGCCTAACACTTTACCCCAGACAGCGGCTTATCTATGGCCTAACACTTTACCCCAGACAGCGGCTTATCTATGGCCTAACACTTTACCCCAGACAGCGGCTTATCTATGGCCTAACACTTTACCCCAGACAACGGTTAATCTATGGCCTACACTTTACCCCAGACAGCGGCTAATCTATGGCCTACACTTTTCCCCAGACAGCGGCTAATCTATGGCCTACACTTTTCCCCAGACAGCGGCTAATCTTTGGCCTACACTTTACCCCACATAGCGGCTAATCTATGGCCTACACTTTTCCCCAGACAGCGGCTAATCTATGGATTACACTTTTCCCCAGACAGCGGCTAATCTTTGGCCTACACTTTACCCCACATAGCGGCTAATCTATGGCCTACACTTTTCCCCAGACAGCGGCTAATCTTTGGCCTACACTTTACCCCACATAGCGGCTAATCTATGGCCTACACTGTTCCCCAGACAGCGGCTAAGCTATGGATTACACTGTTCCCCAGACAGCGGTTAATCTATGGCCTACACTTTTCGCCAGACAGCGCCTAATCTATGGCCTACACTTTTCCCCACACAGCGGCTAATCTATGGCCTACACTTTACCCCACACAGCGGCTAATCTATGGCCTACACTTTACCCCACACAGCGGCTAATCTATGGCCTACACTTTACCCCACACAGCGGCTAATCTATGGCCTACACTTTACCCCACACAGCGGCTAATCTATGGCCTACACTTTACCCCACACAGCGGCTAATCTATGGCCTACACTTTACCCCACACAGCGGCTAATCTATGGCCTACACTTTACCCCACACAGCGGCTAATCTATGGCCTACACTTTTCCCCAGACAGCGTCTAATCTATGGCCTACACTTTTCCCCAGACAGCGTCTAATCTATGGCCTACACTTTTCCCCAGACAGCGTCTAATCTATGGCCTACACTTTTCCCCAGACAGCGTCTAATCTATGGCCTACACTTTTCCCCAGACAGCGTCTAATCTATGGCCTACACTTTTCCCCAGACAGAGGCTAATCTATGGCCTACACTTTTCCCCAGACAGCGGCTAATCTATGGCCTACACTTTTCCCCAGACAGCGGCTAATCTATGGCCTACACTTTTCCCCAGACAGCGGCTAATCTATGGCCTACACTTTTCCCCAGACAGCGTCTAATCTATGGCCTACACTTTTCCCCAGACAGCGGCTAATCTATGGCCTACACTTTTCCCCAGACAGCGTCTATTCTATGGCCTACACTTTTCCCCAGACAGCGGCTAATCTATGGCCTACACTTTTCCCCAGACAGCGGCTAATCTATGGCCTACACTTTTCCCCAGACAGCGTCTAATCTATGGCCTACACTTTTCCCCAGACAGCGGCTAATCTATGGCCTACACTTTTCCCCAGACAGCGGCTAATCTATGGCCTACACTTTTCCCCAGACAGCGGCTAATCTATGGCCTACACTTTTCCCCAGACAGCGTCTAATCTATGGCCTACACTTTTCCCCAGACAGCGGCTAATCTAAGGCCTACACTTTTCCCCAGACAGCGTCTAATCTATGGCCTACACTTTTCCCCAGACAGCGGCTAATCTATGGCCTACACTTTTCCCCAGACAGCGGCTAATCTATGGCCTACACTTTTCCCCAGACAGCGTCTAATCTATGGCCTACACTTTTCCCCAGACAGCGGCTAATCTAAGGCCTACACTTATCGATTTCAACCACCAAGTTTTTTTTTAACGTGCGCGAGTGCACACCTGATGTCCTGTTTATTGCCGTTATCCGAGAGGGCTAGACATGGGATCTTACTACCCAAGAGAGGGCTAGACATGGGATCTTACTACCCAAGAGAGGGCTAGACATGGGATCTCACTACCCAAGAGATGAGGGGCGGTAGCGTCACAAAGAGACGGCGGATTAATGTTTCTATTTTGAAAATTGACATCCAGCTGTGGTGGGTTTTGAACTCGGACCTGTCCTCGCCAGAGGCCGGCGACCTATTTCTAGACACTCCAGACCTCTCCTCTTTCATCATTCTCATCATCGTAATCAACATCATCATCTTAATTATCTTCTTCATCTTCTCACCGTTATCACTTTTATATCCCCCCCCCCCCGCCGAGGAACTGCTGAAGGACGTGAATTCCGGTGTCCAAATGAATACATGAGGGCCCACTCCTAGAGACAGACACTCAATAATAGGGGGCCCACTCCTAGAGACAGACACTTAATACAAGGGGGCTCACTCCTAGATACAGACACTCAATACAAGATTCCCCACTCCTAGATACAGACACTCAATACAAGAGGGCCCACTCCTAGAGACAGACACTCAATACAAGGGGGCCCACTCCTAGAGACAGACACTCAATACAAGAGGTCCCACTCCTAGAGACAGACACTCAATACAAGGGGGCCCACTCCTAGAGACAGACACTCAATACAACAGGGCCCACTCCTAGATACAGACACTCAATACAAGAGGGCCCACTCCTAGATACAGACACTCAATACAAGGGGGCCCACTCCTAGATACAGACACTCAATACAACAGGGCCCACTCCTAGATACAGACACTCAATACAAGGGGGCCCACTCCTAGATACAGACACTCAATACAAGAGGGCCCACTCCTAGAGACAGACACTCAATACAAGGGGGCCCACTCCTAGAGACAGACACTCAATACAAGAGGTCCCACTCCTAGAGACAGACACTCAATACAAGGGGGCCCACTCCTAGAGACAGACACTCAATACAACAGGGCCCACTCCTAGAGACAGACACTCAATACAAGAGGGCCCACTCCTAGAGACAGACACTCAATACAAGTGGGCCCACTCCTAGAGACGGACACTCAATACAAAGGGGGCCCACTCCTAGAGACAGACACTCAATACAAGAGGGCCTCTCCTAGAGACAGACACACAATACTAGAGGGCCCACTCCTAGAGACAGACACTCAATACAAAGGGTCCCACTTCTAGAGACAAGCACCCAATACAAGAGGGCCCACTCCTAGAGACAGACACTATTTACAAGAGGGCCCAATCCTAGAGACAGACACTCAATACAAGAGGGCCCACTCCTTGAGACAGACACTCAATACAAGAGGGCCCACTCCTAGAGACAGACACTCAATACAACGGGGCCCACTCCTAGAGACAAACACCCAATACAAGAGGGCCTACTCCTAGAGACAGACACTCAATACAAGAGGGCCCACTCTTAGAGACAGACACTCAATACAAGAGGGCCCACTCCTAGAGACAGACACTCAATGCAAGAGGGCCCACTTCTAGAGACAGACAATCAATACAAGGGGACCCATTCCTAGATAGAGACACTCAATACAAGTGGGCCCACTCCTAGAGACGGACACTCAATACAAAGGGGGCAAACTCCTAGAGACAGACACTCAATACAAGAGGGCCTCTCCTAGAGACAGACACACAATACTAGAGGGCCCACTCCTAGAGACAGACACTCAATACAAAGGGTCCCACTTCTAGAGACAAGCACCCAATACAAGAGGGCCCACTCCTAGAGACAGACACTATTTACAAGAGGGCCCACTCCTAGAGACAGACACTCAATACAAGATGGCCCACTCCTAGAGACAGACACTCTATACAAAGGGTCCCACTCCTAGAGACACTCAATACAAGAGGGCCCACTCCTAGAGACAGACACTCAATACAAGAGGGCCCACTCCTAGAGACAGACACTCAATGCAAGAGGGCCCACTTCTAGAGACAGACAATCAATACAAGGGGACCCATTCCTAGATACAGACACTCAATACAAGAGGGCCCACTTCTAGAGACAGACAATCAGTACAAGGGGGCCCACTCCTAGAGACAGACACTCAATACAACGGGGCCCACTCCTAGAGACAAACACCCAATACAAGAGGGTCCACTCCTAGAGACAAACACTCAATACAAGAGGGCCCACTCTAGAGACAGACATTCAATACAAGGGGGCCCACTCCTAGAGACAAACACCCAATACAAGAGGGCCCACTTCTAGAGACAGACAATCAATACAAGGGGGCCCAATCCTAGTGACAAACACCCAATACAAGAGGCCCCACTCCTAGAGACAAACACCCAATTCAAGAAAGCCCACTCCTAGAGACAGACACTCAATACGAGTGGGTCCACTCCTAGAGACAGACACTCAAAATAAGGGTGCCCACTCCTAGAGTCAGACACTCAATACAAGAGGTCTACTCATAGAGACAGACACTCAATACAAGAGGGCCCACTCCTAGAGACAGACACTCAATACAAGAGGGCCCACTTCTAGAGACAGACACCCAATACAAGAGGGCTCATTCCTAGAGACAAACACCCAAAACAAGGGGGCCCACTCCTAGTGACAAACACCCAATACAATAGGGCCCACTCCTAGAGATAGACACTCAATGCAAGAGGGTCCACTCCTAGTGACATACATTCAATACAAGTGGGTCCACTCCTAGAGACAGACACTCAAAACAAGGGTGCCCACTCCTAGAGACAGACACTCAATACAAGAGGCCTACTCATAGAGACAGACACTCAATACAAGAGGGCCCACTCCTAGAAACAGACACTCAATACAAGAGGGCCCACTCCTACAGACATACACTCAATACAAGAGGGCCCACTCCTAGATACAGACACTCAATACCAGATTTTCCACTCCTAGAAAAAGACACTCAATACAAGATGGTCTACTGCTAGAGACAGACACTCAATACAAGATGGTCCACTGCTAGAGACAGACAATCAATACAAGGGGGCCCAATCCTAGTGACAAACACCCAATACAAGAGGGCCCACTCCTAGAGATAGACACTCAATACAAGAGGGTCCACTCCTAGTGACATACATTCAATACAAGTGGGTCCACTCCTAGAGACAGACACTCAAAACAAGGGTGCCCACTCCTAGAGACAGACGCTCAATACAAGAGGGCCCACTCCTAGATACAGACATTCAATACAAGAGGGCCCACTCCTAGATACAGACATTCAATACAAGAGGCTCCAGTCCTAGAAACAGACACTCAATACAAGAGGGCCGACTCCTAGAGACAGACACTCAATACAAGAGGGCCCACTCCTAGAGACAGACACTCAATACAAGAGGGCCCACTCCTAGAGACAGACACTCAATACAAAGGGTCCCACTCCTAGAGACAAACACCCAATACAAGAGGGCCTACTCCTAGAGACAGACACTCAATACAAGAGGGCCCACTCCTAGAGACAGACACTCAATACAAGAGGGCCCACTCCTAGAGACAGACACTCAATGCAAGAGGGCCCACTTCTAGAGACAGACAATCAATACAAGGGGACCCATTCCTAGATACAGACACTCAATACAAGATTCCCCACTCCTAGATACAGACACTCAATACAAGAGGGCCCACTCCTAGAGACAGACACTCAATACAAGGGGGCCCACTCCTAGAGACAGACACTCAATACAACAGGGCCCACTCCTAGAGACAGACACTCAATACAAGAGGGCCCACTCCTAGAGACAGACACTCAATACAAGTGGGCCCACTCCTAGAGACGGACACTCAATACAAAGGGGGCCCACTCCTAGAGACAGACACTCAATACAAGAGGGCCTCTCCTAGAGACAGACTCACAATACTAGAGGGCCCACTCCTAGAGACAGACACTCAATACAAAGGGTCCCACTTCTAGAGACAAGCACCCAATACAAGAGGGCCCACTCCTAGAGACAGACACTATTTACAAGAGGGCCCACTCCTAGAGACAGACACTCAATACAAGAGGGCCCACTCCTAGAGACAGACACTCAATACAAGAGGGCCCACTCCTAGAGACAGACACTCAATACAAGAGGGCCCACTCCTAGAGACAGACACTCAATACAAAGGGTCCCACTCCTAGAGACAAACACCCAATACAAGAGGGCCTACTCCTAGAGACAGACACTCAATACAAGAGGGCCCACTCCTAGAGACAGACACTCAATACAAGAGGGCCCACTCCTAGAGACAGACACTCAATGCAAGAGGGCCCACTTCTAGAGACAGACAATCAATACAAGGGGACCCATTCCTAGATACAGACACTCAATACAAGTGGGCCCACTCCTAGAGACGGACACTCAATACAAAGGGGGCCCACTCCTAGAGACAGACACTCAATACAAGAGGGCCTCTCCTAGAGACAGACACACAATACTAGAGGGCCCACTCCTAGAGACAGACACTCAATACAAAGGGCCCACTTCTAGAGACAAGCACCCAATACAAGAGGGCCCACTCCTAGAGACAGACACTATTTATAAGAGGGCCCACTCCTAGAGACAGACAATCAATACAAGGGGACCCATTCCTAGATACAGACACTCAATACAAGAGGGCCCACTTCTAGAGACAGACAATCAATACAAGGGGGCCCACTCCTAGAGACAGACACTCAATACAAAGGGCCCACTTCTAGAGACAAGCACCCAATACAAGAGGGCCCACTCCTAGAGACAGACACTCAATGCAAGAGGGCCCACTTCTAGAGACAGACAATCAATACTAGGGGACCCATTCCTAGATACAGACACTCAATACAAGAGGGCCCACTTCTAGAGACAGACAATCAATACAAGGGGGCCCACTCCTAGAGACAGACACTCAATACAACGGGGCCTACTCCTAGAGACAAACACCCAATACAAGAGGGTCCACTCCTAGAGACAAACACTCAATACAAGAGGGCCCACTCTAGAGACAGACATTCAATACAAGGGGCCCACTCCTAGAGACAGACACTCAATACAAGGGGGCCCACTCCTAGAGACAAACACCCAATACAAGAGGGCCCACTTCTATAGACAGACAATCAATACAAGGGGGCCCAATCCTAGTGACAAACACCCAATACAAGAGGCCCCACTCCTAGAGACAAACACCCAATTCAAGAAGGCCCACTCCTAGAGACAGACACTCAATACAAGATGGTCTACTGCTAGAGACAGACACTCAATACAAGATGGTCCACTGCTAGAGACAGACAATCAATACAAGGGGGCCCAATCCTAGTGACAAACACCCAATACAAGAGGGCCCACTCCTAGAGATAGACACTCAATACAAGAGGGTCCACTCCTAGTGACATACATTCAATACAAGTGGGTCCACTCCTAGAGACAGACACTCAAAACAAGGGTGCCCACTCCTAGAGACAGACACTCAATACAAGAGGGCCCACTCCTAGATACAGACATTCAATACAAGAGGGCCCACTCCTAGATACAGACATTCAATACAAGAGGGTCCACTCCTAGATACAAACATTCAATACAAGAGGGCCCACTCCTAGATACAGACATTCAATACAAGAGGCTCCAGTCCTAGAAACAGACACTCAATACAAGAGGGCCCACTCTTAGAGACAGACACTCAATACAAGAGGGCTCACTCATAGAGACAAACAATCAATTTAAGAGGGCCCACTCCTAGAGACAGACACTCAATACAAGAGTGTCCACTCCTAGATACAGACATTCAATAAAATAGGGTCCAGTCCTAGAGACAGACATTCAATACACGAGGGCCCACTCCTAGATACAGACACTCAATACAAGATTTCCCATTCCTAGATACAGACACTCAATACAAGTTTTCCCACTCCTAGATACAGACACTCAATACAAGATTTCCCACTCCTAGATACAGACACTCAATAGAAGATTTCCCACTCCTAGATACAGACACTCAATACAAGATTTCCCACTCCTAGATACAGACACTCAATACAAGATTTCCCACTCCTAGATACAGACACTCAATACAAGAGGGCCCACTCCTAGACACAGACACTCAATACAAGGGGGCCCACTCCTAGAGACAGACTCTCAATACAAGGGGGCCCACTCCTAGATACAGACACTCAATACTAGAGGGCCCACTCCTAGATACAGACACTCAATACAAGGGGGCCCACTCCTAGAGACAGACATTCAATACAAGGGGGCCCACTCCTAGAGACAGACACTCAATACAAGGGGGCCCACTCCTAGATACAGACACTCAATACAAGAGGGCCCACTCCTAGATACAGACACTCAATACAAAGGGGCCCACTCCTAGATACAGACACTCAATACAAGGGGGCCCACTCCTAGGTACAGACACTCAATACAAGAGGGCCCACTTCTAGAGACAGACACTCAATACAAGGGGGCCCACTCCTAGATACAGACACTCAATACAAGGTGGCCCACTCCAAGATACAGACACTCAATACAACAACATGAAACTCAACATCAACAAGACAGAAGTCAACAGATAAATAAAACATCAACACAACGATAGACAATTTACAGCTAAAACAAGTAGAGAAATTTAAATACCTAGGAAATAAAGGTGAATGTAAGTTAAGTAAAAAGCCCCCAGTCACGCCAAGTGGCGTATAGGGGATATGATGTTAGTGATCATCAATTTTACACACCTTCAGCACCTGATTTTTGGGGTAATGTGGTCGGTATTACACCCGTGCCGCTTTACTTTCCCAGAAAAAGTCCTGTACCCATTAAAGGCTGGGTGAACCTGGAAGCCGTCGATTTGGATCGAACTCGACCTCTTGTCCTTTGTAGTCCAGTTCACTAATCTCTGAGGTATAGCGGTTCCCAAATAAAGGTCAGGTAAAGGTCAAGTGCAAGACTTGAATCGGCGTCTTAGAACACGAGTTTCCACCCATATGTGCTCGGCCGCTTATCCAGGAGTGTTCGGAGACTTCTGGATAGTGTCGCTTCAAGCATCGAAACTCACGATGCGAGGCGGCATTCCTCACCTTCCCAGAGTACTGCCCTGGTACCCATTTCTGCCAGCGGCTGGGTCGACCGCGGGGGTATTTTTTTTTTCCAACCACGATTACTACTCACACTGATTTCAGTGGGAATCGAACATGGGTTGTCGGAACGTCGGTGGCCTAGTCGGGTGGTTTTTCCAACTAGGCCACCGAGACTCAAGTCATTGAACAGCTACCACCACTATTGTCCAATCATTGGACAGCTACCACCACTATTGTCCAATCATTGGACAGCTGCCACCACTATTGTCAAATCATTGGACAGCTACCACCACTATTGTCAAATCATTGGACAGCTACCACCACTATTGTCCAATCATTTGACAGCCATCACCACTATTGTCCAATCATTTGACAGCTACCACCACTATTGTCCAATCAGTTGACAGCTACCACCACTATTGTCCAATCATTTGACAGCTATCACCACTATTGTCCAATCAGTTGACAGCTACCACCACTATTGTCAAATCATTTGACAGCTACCACCACTATTGTTCAATTATTTGACAGCTATCACCACTATTGTCCAATCAGTTGACAGCTACCACCACTATTGTCAAGTCATTGGACAGCTACCACCACTATTGTCAAGTCATTTGACAGCTACCACCACTATTGTCAAATCATTGGACAGCTACCACCACTATTGTCCAATCAGTTGACAGCCACCACCACTATTGTCAAGTCATTTGACAGCTATCACCACTATTGTCCAATCAGTTGACAGCTACCACCACTATTGTCAAGTCATTGGACAGCTATCACCACTATTGTCAAGTCATTGGACAGCTACCACCACTATTGTCAAGTCATTGGACAGCTATCACCACTATTGTCCAATCATTGGACAGCTATCACCACTATTGTCAAATCATTGGACAGCTACCACCACTATTGTCAAATCATTGGACAGCTACCACCACTATTGTCCAATCATTGGACAGCTATCACCACTATTGTCCAATCATTTGACAGCTATCACCACTATTGTCCAATCATTGGACAGCTACCACCACTATTGTCCAATCATTTGACAGCTATCACCACTATTGTCCAATCATTGAACAGCTACCACCACTATTGTCCAATCATTTGACAGCTATCACCACTATTGTCCAATCAGTTGACAGCTACCACCACTATTGTCCAATCATTTGACAGCTACCACTACTATTGTTCAATCATTTGACAGCTATCACCACTATTGTCCAATCAGTTGACAGCTACCACCACTATTGTCAAGTCATTGGACAGCTACCACCACTATTGTCAAGTCATTTGACAGCTACCACCACTATTGTCAAATCATTGGACAGCTACCACCACTATTGTCCAATCAGTTGACAGCTACCACCACTATTGTCAAGTCATTTGACAGCTATCACCACTATTGTCCAATCAGTTGACAGCTACCACCACTATTGTCAAGTCATTGGACAGCTATCACCACTATTGTCAAGTCATTGGACAGCTACCACCACTATTGTCAAGTCATTGGACAGCTATCACCACTATTGTCACATCATTGGACAGCTATCACCACTATTGTCAAATCATTTGACAGCTACCACCACTATTGTCAAGTCATTGGACAGCTACCACCACTATTGTTCAATCATTTGACAGCTACCACCACTATTGTCAAATCATTTGACAGCTACCACCACTATTGTCCAATCATTGGACAGCTACCACCACTATTGTCCAATCAATTGACAGCTATCACCACTATTGTCCAAATCAGTTGACAGCTACCACCACTATTGTCCAATCATATGACAGCTACCACCACTATTGTTCAATCATTTGACAGCTATCACCACTATTGTCCAATCAGTTGACAGCTACCACCACTATTGTCAAGTAATTGGACAGCTACCACCACTATTGTCAAGTCATTTGACAGCTACCACCACTATTGTCAAATCATTGGACAGCTACCACCACTATTGTCCAATCAGTTGACAGCTACCACCACTATTGTCAAGTCATTTGACAGCTATCACCACTATTGTCCAATCAGTTGACAGCTACCACCACTATTGTCAAGTCATTGGACAGCTATCACCACTATTGTCAAGTCATTGGACAGCTACCACCACTATTGTCAAGTCATTGGACAGCTATCACCACTATTGTCAAATCATTGGACAGCTATCACCACTATTGTCAAATCATTTGACAGCTACCACCACTATTGTCAAGTCATTGGACAGCTACCACCACTATTGTTCAATCATTTGACAGCTACCACCACTATTGTCAAATCATTTGACAGCTACCACCACTATTGTCCAATCATTTGACAGCTACCACCACTATTGTCCAATCATTTGACAGCTACCACCACTATTGTCAAATCATTTGACAGCTACCACCACTATTGTCAAGTCATTGGACAGCTACCACCACTATTGTCCAATCATTGGACAGCTACCACCACTATTGTCCAATCATTTGACAGCTACCACCACTATTGTCAAATCATTTGACAGCTACCACCACTATTGTCAAATCTTTGACAGCTACCACCACTATTGTCCAATCATTTGACAGCTACCACCACTATTGTCAAATCATTTTACAGCTACCAGCACTATTGTCCAACAAGGAAGTAGCTCTATATAGAGGCAAAACGGGCTTCTACAATACAATCTTCATCCCAACGTTGTACTACCAGTGTCAGACCTGGACCCTAGATGCAAGAACAATCAGAAAAATAACCACTACTGAGATGAAATGTGTTAGACTGGCAGGAAATAGCCTGAGAGATAAGATCAGAAATGAAGCACTAAGGAAAAAGCTAGGAATAATTCCCGCCATAGAGTACATAAAGAAACAAACAAATAAAATAGTTTCGCCACGTGACAAGGCAGAAAGATAAACACAACGAGCCTTCTATAAACTTTGCGAGAATACCAGACCCAAGGGCGGATCACGAACAAAATGGATTGATGGAATCTTAGAAACACTAGGAAATTTAACAGCAAGCAGAGGCGAACAGAAGAGAAAAAGACGGCAAATGATATCTCCCCTCTCCCGACAATGAAATTCAAATCAGAAAGGAAGGAAGGAAGGAAGGAAGGAAGGAAGCAAGGAAGGAAGCAAGGAAGGAAAAGAAGAATAGGGAGACTCCTACATCTGCAAATAATTGTCTATTTTCCCTAACTACGGGGAGACAATTGCATGAATTACATTAACGTTCTTATCTGACGAATTCTCTCCCTTGTTTGTGAGCTTTCTTCGTTCCATCATCATGTGCCACACCGATGGGGGTAGGCGATCGTGTCCTTCCACAATTCTCTCTATCTACAGTGCATCGTATCAAATCTGTTGTTGACCGTTATACGTACCACGACACCAAACTATCCTTCATCTTCTCTCTTTGTTGTCCGCGACCTCTCTTTCCCTGTATTGTGCCAGTTGTAGCCAAGTTGGAGATGGAAAACTAGACAGAGAAATTGACATGAGAATACAAAAAGCAAATGCTGTCACATACCAGCTTTCACCATTGCTAAGACATCAAACATTTCTATGCCAGCTAAACAACAAATGATAAATAGCATCTTCATACCAACTTTATGCTATGAAAGTCAAACATGGACCCTTCATAAATCACATTTAAGAAAGATCAATACATGTGAGATGCGATGCTTGAGAAAAGTAACAAACAACACACGAAGAGATAGAATACCAAATGAAACCATAAGAAAAATAGTAGGAATAAAACCCTGCCAAGAATATATAGAACGATAACAACTTAAATGGTTTGGCCACCTGGTCAGAATGAATCCTCACCAATCACCATCAAGGGCGTTCTTCTCGAGAATGCATGGAAAAAGACCAAGAGGAAGACCCAGAAGAAGATGGATAGATGCAGTGACAGAGACGTGTAACAACAAAGGAAAATCACTAATTCAGACAGTTCGAGCAGCTCAAGAACGACAAATGATATAAACCACGACACCTTTTAGGTATCAGTGAGAAAGAGAACAGAAGAAGTAGCCAAGTTTTGCCCTTCTCACGATGTGTCCGAACAATGTCGATGGTTTCTTTCAGATGTTTATTAGGAGCTTCCTTTGTGCGTTGGCTCGTATACAAGACATTTATGATCTAAGCCTGTTGAAGAGGGAGTGTGTCAGCCGCAGCGACAGATGAAATAAAAAATGTTGACAACATCATTAACCTGTCATACATCATCGAGTTGCTGCTATCTCAATGACAAGACAGGACAGACGACTAATGTGGCACGATTGAAAGATGGTAAAGGTCTAATATAATCCGATAAATTATTTCAGCAAAAGAGTTATCTCTCCTTAGGTGAGGTCACAACAAAACTACAGTGGTTCTCAAATATTGTTGAGGGTCATACAATAGATCGCTTCTCAGTTCACGTGCACTGACTGCTTGGTCTCGAGGCAAGACGTCGGCCTCGAGACAGAGAGTTTGTGAGTTGAAATCCCGGCAGCATCAGTTGCATTTTTATTTATGATTTCTCTCTGCGGCGACCACCCCTGGTCTCAGCAGCAAGGTTCTGCATGAAACGTCAATTACTCATCGACGGAAAAAAATATGAGTACCTCCGAAGTCGGAGTTATCTGCCTGTACCACGAGGGACCCCTGTGCACACGGCTGCCAGGGAAAAACGGATTAACATGTCAAATTCAGTCGCAAGTCTCTAGGGACTTCGCCAGCGTTAAAAGCTGGCCAACGAAAAAGAAAACAAAGTTGACGCGCTATTATTTTTGTTGATTAATTGAAGTTTGGACGTTGATGTCACTTTCTATGTTCCAGTGTTCTTCCCTGGTGGAATATTCATTGGGTGCCGTCTCCACATCGAAGGTTGGCTACCATGGAGCGTCACTTTACTCTATCTCTTCACTTCATGCTGCTCGTCGTCCTGTTCACCGTTTGATGTTATCAGTCCACTTTAGTCTTGGTCTGCCCCATCTACCTTGAACCAACCCCCCCAAGATGACTTTCAGAATGGTATTATGTCTCATCAAATGCCCCACACATTTCACTTGTAATTAGAACTTTCTTAAGTTGTTCTTTTTTCATTTTCAGCTGATTCAGAACTTCCTTGTTTGTCTTTTTTTTCTTCCCATCCAATTCTCCCCCATTTTCCTTTAGATCCACATTTCAAAGGTTTCCATTTTCTGCTCTGCTTTCTTATTTAATGTCCAAGTTTTTGCACCATACAGGATAGTTAAATAAATATAACATGTTGCTATTAGTAGTTTTAGTTCTGGTGTTATTTACTTCGATGTGAGTATATTTTTCATGTTGTCAAACTTACTTTTTACCATTCCTATTCTTTTGTTTATTTCTGTCTTACATTTCCATCTTTTGTTATATATCCAATATAGCTATATACTTGAAATTTAACTAGGTTCTTCCCACCTACCTCAATATCTCCTTGTATAATTTGTGACTGCTCTCTGCTAGCAATCTTTGTTTTTTGTCTTTTTAATATTAATTTCCAATTGATATTCTTTGCTTGCCTTGTTGCTCCCGTTTAGCCCCCCTATCAGGGTTATGTGAAGCCATTGGAGCAGGTGGTGGATGGTGTTGTGGGAGCAGCCAACAAGTAGTGTCGGTTATGGTCCCCACACCACGATGGCAGGCAGAGGATCTCATGTATAGAGACAATGGCTGCGATCTTCGACTAGTACAGTCACTGCCAAGAAGGAAAGGAATGGCAAACTACCTTCTTATATTGCCTAGAGTAATCATGACAAATCACAACTTTATATCTACAGCTAACGACGTTAATGGGGACTCCACAGCCACCTCGTCCGGTAGGGAGTGGCATGTGCTACAGGTGACACCCGATCGTCATCAAGCAACTGTATGCAAGATCAAAAATAAAGAGACACTAGCAATAGGAGGAACTTGGAACATTAGATCAGCATTCCAGGTTGGAAAACTAGAAAACATCAGCCAAGAAATGAAGAGAATGAAATTGAACATCTTGGGACTATGTGAAATGAGATGGACAGGGGCAGGATTATTACAACGCGACAGTGGAAATGTAATTTACTCTGGGGGAACCACACACAAAAGAGGAGTAGGCATCATGTTAGATAGAGAAAGAAGCAAAACAGTGAAAGGATTTTGGCCAGTATCAGATAGAATTCTGCTAGTAAAATTGAGAGGCAGACCAATGGATATCAACATAATTCAAGCTTATGCACCAACAAGTAATAGCGAAGAAGAAGACATTGGCACTTTTTTACAATGAGCTAGAAATGACCACGGAACAGTGTAAATCCCAAGAAATAACTATTATATTAGGGGATTTCAATGCAAAGGTATGAACAGCTAAAGTGCAAAATGTGACTGGGGGACATGGCCTTGGAGAGACGAATGACAGAGGGGATAGATTGATAGATTGGGCAAAGACACATGAAATGATTATAGGTAACACCTGGTTCAAACAGCACCCTAGGCGACTATGGACATGGCAAAGCCCAGACAAAAAAGTACACAATCAAATTGATTTTATACTGGTACAGAGAAGATTCAGGAATGGGCTAACATCTGTTAAAACAAGGCCAGGAGCAGATTGCAATAGTGACCATGTACCAGTAGTTGGAAAGATAAGAATAAAACTAAGGAAGGCACAGAAATCAGCAAGAAATATAAAATTAGAACTAGATATGCTTAGAGTAGATAAACAGATGAGTGATAAGTACAGAAGAGTTTTGTTTTGGCCTCTTTCAGAACGTTTTTAATTACTCTTCTTAGCTGTCCATGGTATTCTCAACATTCTTCTGTAAAACCACGTTCTTACAGTCTCCAGTGATCTTCTTGTCTGATGTCCTATTGTCCATAATTCACATCCATATGTTAAGACTAGCTCTACATAACATTTAAGAACTCTAGACCAAATGTTGGTGTTCAAGGTAAACCCGTGAATAGGCAGACATAGCTATAGCTCGTTTCAAATCACGTGCCCAACTTCAAAACGCTATTACTCAGTAACCGTTTGTTGAAAACTGTTGAAATTTTCCAAATTTTATTAGAATGCAAAAGACCCTTTAAATGTATATTTAACAAATATCTTGCAGCTGCAGTTTTCTTAAAGCGGCGATATTTCTTTGATGTTTGTCAAAATTGTAAATTGTGAAGCCCTAAATAATAGAAATTACCGTAGTTGCTGGTCTATGATTAATTTTCACTAGGTAAAGACGTGGCCGTAATGGGGAAATAACCTAATAAGACAAAACACCAGGAGAATTATTGTCTTCTCAGTTCGAGGACGGACGATAATATCAAGGTATACCTGTATGTCCAATTGTCATAGTTGTGTGGTCCTGATAAGGACCGTTTGTTAAACTAATTTAAGGTAATATAGGGGCCAACATTGTGGGGGCTATATACTTTCATTCTGAATCAGACGAGTCTAAAAGATTAATAACTGTTTGGGGTTGAACATTCCACAAACCATCACTTTTCCAATATTCCTCTTCCTGTTTTAAGACGTGGTCTTCACATTTAGCCCAATAATCATTGTCTATATTTAATAAAGCGAGATTAGCAAGAGTCTTTACATTGCATATTTTGAATGTTGTATTTTCATCTGCCACTTGTCCTTTTAATTTTGCCGAGATTAGTTCTATTGGATTTAAATGATAGACAGACATAGCTAGGGTCCATCTTGGTGTTCTAGGTAGGCCACGAATAGACAGACATAGCTATGGTCCATCTTGGTGTTCTAGGTAGGCCACGAATAGACAGACATGGCTATGGTCCATCTTGGTGTTCTAGGTAGGCCATGAATAGGCAGACATAGCTAAGGTCCATCTTGGTGTTCTAGGTAGGCCACGAGTAGGCAGACATAGCTTGGAACCATCTTGGTGTTCTAGGTAGCCCACGAACAGGCAGATATCACTAGGGTCCATCTTAGTGTTCTAGATAGCCCATAAATGGGCAGACATAGCTAGGGTCCATCTTGGTGTTCTAGGTAGGCCATGAATAGGCAGACATAGGTAAGGTCCATCTTGGTGTTCTAGGTAGACCATGAATAGGCAGACATAGGTAAGGTCCATCTTGGTGTTCTAGGTAGTCCACGAGTAGGCAGACATAGCTTGGAACCATCTTGGTGTTCTAGGTAGGCCACGAACAGGCAGATATGACTAGGGTCCATCTTGGTGTTCTAGGTAGCCCACGAACAGGCAGATATAACTAGGGTCCATCTTGGTGTTCTAGGTAGGATACGAGTAGGCAGACATAGCTAGGGACCATCTTGGTGTTCTAGGTAGCCCACGAACAGGCAGATATAACTAGGGTCCATCTTGGTGTTCTATGTAGCCCATAAATGGTCAGTCATAGGTAGGTTATCTTTATATCCTCTCTTACTCTTCTTCTCCGTTGCCACACCTATCCTCTCTTACTCTTCTTCTCCGTTGCCACACCTATCCTCTCTTACTCTTCTTCTCCATTGCCACACCTATCCTCTCTTACTCTTCTTCTCCGTTGCCACACCTATCCTCTCTTACTCTTCTTCTCCGTTGCCACACCTATCCTCTCTTACTCTTCTTCTCCGTTGCCACACCTATCCTCTCTTACTCTTCTTCTCCGTTGCCACACCTATCCTCTCTTACTCTTCTTCTCCATTGCCACACCTATCCTCTCTTTGTTTTACTCTTCTTCTCCATTGCCACACCTATCCTCTCTTACTCTTCTTCTCCATTGCCACACCTATCCTCTCTTTGTTTTACTCTTCTTCTCCATTGCCACACCTATCCTCTTTTACTCTTCTTCTCCATTGCCACACCTATCCTCTCTTACTCTTCTTCTCCATTGCCACACCTATCCTCTCTTTGTTTTACTCTTCTTCTCCGTTGCCACACCTATCCTCTCTTACTCTTCTTCTCCATTGCCACACCTATCCTCTCTTTGTTTTACTCTTCTTCTCCATTGCCACACCTATCCTCTCTTACTCTTCTTCTCCATTGCCACACCTATCCTCTCTTTGTTTTACTCTTCTTCTCCATTGCCACACCTATCCTCTTTTACTCTTCTTCTCCATTGCCACACCTATCCTCTCTTTGTTTTACTCTTCTTCTCCATTGCCACACCTATCCTCTCTTACTCTTCTTCTCCATTGCCACACCTATCCTCTCTTTGTTTTACTCTTGTTCTCCATTGCCACACCTATCCTCTCTTTGTTTTACTCTTCTTCTCCATTGCCACACCTATCCTCTTTTACTCTTCTTCTCCATTGCCACACCTATCCTCTCTTACTCTTCTTCTCCATTGCCACACCTATCCTCTCTTTGTTTTACTCTTCTTCTCCGTTGCCACACCTATCCTCTCTTACTCTTCTTCTCCATTGCCACACCTATCCTCTCTTTGTTTTACTCTTCTTCTCCATTGCCACACCTATCCTCTCTTACTCTTCTTCTCCATTGCCACACCTATCCTCTCTTTGTTTTACTCTTCTTCTCCATTGCCACACCTATCCTCTTTTACTCTTCTTCTCCATTGCCACACCTATCCTCTCTTACTCTTCTTCTCCATTGCCACACCTATCCTCTTTTACTCTTCTTCTCCATTGCCACACCTATCCTCTCTTTGTTTTACTCTTCTTCTCCATTGCCACACCTATCCTCTTTTACTCTTCTTCTCCATTGCCACAACTATCCTCTCTTACTCTTCTTCTCCATTGCCACACCTATCCTCTCTTACTCTTCTTCTCCATTGCCACACCTATCCTCTCTTTGTTTTACTCTTCTTCCCGTTTTTTGTACCCTACGGAACCCATCCTTTCATTTTTGAAAATTTTTTATTGTTTGGTTCCTTTGGCCTAATTAAATCCTACCTGCCCATTGTTTATTTATCATTTAACCAGACTCTACGTAAAACCTGGCCACAGTCTTTCCCACCAGTTTTTGAGCGGTGTATTTGTTGTATTTTCTAACTCGAAATTTTTGGTTTCATGTGTGCAGTTTGATTGCTATACCTCCTCATCAAGGCCAGCTCCTTGTCGTGGGGATGGGGCTTAACAGTCACCAGGGACTGAAAACTAAGACTGGCCAGGCCTTCCTACAACCGAGCAAGACCACAGTCTGCTCTAGCAAGTTCAAGTGCTGAAGTCGGAGGCAACCAGCCAAAAGGCGCACGACAATCAGGATGCCACGCACTCAACGCAAATGGAAGTATGTCTATAACCGCAAATCGATATGGCACTCGCCCTGTGATGGGCACTCAGGCAGGAGCAGCGCCGGGTCCTCAGCCTCGAAAGGGCCCAACCACTATTACTGGATGTCCTTCTCAACCGCTCTGTGGAGTCAGGGGGCGAGAGAATAGAGCTACTGGCCAATCCAAAATAAGACCACTAAAAATAATGCACTGGAATGCTGAAGGCATCAACAGCAAAAGAGATGGGTACAGTAAAAAGATAGAATTAGAAAATATCCTGCATGAAGAACAAATAAGCATATGCTGTTTGCAGGAAACCCATCTAAACAACGACATAGCCTTGAAGATTAGGGGATACCAGTGCTACCGATCTGACAGAAACAACAGACAAAAGGGTGGAATACTGACTCTTGTAAGGAACAGCATTAATGCATGTCAGATTGAAGTGTATATGGATGGGGCGGAATATCAAATACTGCACCTCAGGACAGGAAATACAGACTTCCATCTACTTAACTACTACTGTCCGAGTGACCGCCCACTAGCACTAGACACAATTACATTAAAAGAAAGAATAATTGTATGTGGAGACTTTAACAGCCACTCACAGAGCTGGGGCTATGAACATATGGACAAGAGAGGTGAAGAGCTTGTAAATTGGCAGGATGACAATGGGCTTATACTATTAAACCAGGCAACAGATCCACCAACATTCTACTCCAGATCATGGCATACCACATCTACACCAGACCTTGCTTTCCATTCACCAGACCTGGATTGGAATATCACACGAATTGTTGGGAAACAACTTGGAGGCAGCGACCACCGACCAGTCTTTTTAGTGGTACAAAATAAGGCCATCAGGGAGAGCAGCACTCTCTCCAGATGGAATTACAAAAAGGCAGACTGGAAAATGTATCAACACTACACCAGTGTACTGACTAAAGATATAAATACAGATAGAGACATCAACAAAATAGTTGATGAATTCAGTAGACTAATAATACAAGCTGCCAGTGAAACAATACCTAGAGGGGCACGGAAACACTACAAACCATACTGGAGTAGTGAACTAGAGCAACTGCACAATGACATGGAAACATCTCGAAAGCAAGCAGAAAATAACCCTTGCCAAGAACACCACAACAACTACCAGCATGCTAAAGCCAAATTTCAACGGGCTAAACTACAAGCCAGACGGAGAAGCTGGAAAGAGAAAACAGAATCCTTGAATCTTGAACGAGACACAAGAAAAGTGTGGAAGCTTGTAAAACAGCTGAATGATGAGGGTACAGAAAAGAACACCAAAATTACACTGAAGAAAGATGGAAACATTCTAACAGGTAAACATGCAGCAAATTACTTTGCAGACTCCTTTGCAAACGACAATAATATTGAAATTAGCCTAGAAAAACGACAAGAGACCCGTTTAAAACAACAAAATGCAAGACAAGAAGAGACCGCACATGAAGTCATGGAAATACCCATTACACAAAGAGAGCTAGAGCTGGCAATATCCAAATTAAAAATGAAAAAGTCACCAGGCAATGATGGAGTGTCCAATGAAATGATAGAGAACTTGGGAACTGCAGCTAAAGCAAAACTACTGCAGATCTACAACATTTGCTGGATCACAGGTAGAGTGCCACAGGCATGGAGAGAAGCAATTATGATACCATTACTAAAGCCAGGAAAAGATGGTTCAATGACATCCAGCTATAGACCAATCAGCCTTACAAGCTGTTTGTGTAAAACAATGGAACGTATAATCAATCTCAGACTGCAGTGGTACCTGGAAAGTGAAAATCTCCTTGTCCCACAACAAGCAGGCTTTAGACAGTGTTACTCTACCGAAGATCAAGCAACCTATCTTTCCCAGGAAATTGAAGATGCGTTTCAAGAAAAGAAACTGGTACTAGCAGCATGGATAGACCTAAAGAAAGCATTTGATAAGGTATGGAAGGAAGGGCTTTTGAGGAAACTGAGAAATTATGGAGTAAATGGCAGGATGTACAAATGGGTCAAAGCATACCTGCATAACATAGAGCCAGAGTGCAACTGGATAGTCTTAAGAGTAAGAAGGTCTTATTGCGCCAGGGCGTTCCACAGGAAGGGGTACTATCTCCAACACTTTTTCTGATCTACATCAATGACCTAGTTACTGAACTACCACATGGCATCAAAGTGGCAATGTATGCAGATGACTTGGTAATGTGGTGCACAGAGGAGTATGCAACAGTGGCCTCCAAATTGCTACAAAGAGCTATGAATGCACTGAATTCATGGACAAATAGATGGTGTATCAGCATCAATACAGACAAATGCAGTACTACACTTTTCACACTCTCCCCAAAACAAAAAGCAGGAGCCATCTACATAAACAATGAACCTGTGAAAGAAGACATACAAGCAACATATCTCGGAGTTACATTTGATAACAAACTATCTTGGAAACAGCAGATAAATAAGGCAACCCAAAAAGCAAGGAGGAAATTGGCTATTCTAAGAAAGTTGTGTGGAACCACATGGGGTGCGAGTGGGAAAATACTCAGTAAAGTTTACCAACAGAGTATACGCCCACATTTAGAATATGGATCATCCGCATGGTGCTCAGCATCAAACACCACATTGCAAGAACTGGATAAAGTACAAAACCAGGCACTTAGGGTCATCACAGGAGCAATGAAATCAACACCAATATTGGAGATGGAGAAATTGTGGAGGATACCAGCACTGAGAGAACGGAGAGACACAAAGGTGCTGATACAGGCAGAAAAATGTGTATGCATGCCGAGACATCCAATGAAGGACAGATTCCAAAATCTTGCATTGGGACGACTTAAGAGAAGCAGCTTTATCCACCAAGCCAAGCGTATTAGTAGACAAACACCAGACATGCCAAGAGTGGTTAAACCCCTTCTGCCCATACCAGAACAGACTCCCTGGACAGATGAATCAGGATTATCAGTTCAAATACGGACAGAAGTGAAAGGAATAGTTGACAAAGAGGAACAAAATAGTCTACAGCGAAAAACAATAACTCTCAGTTTCCTGGATGAAGAATACCCACAAGACCTATGGATCCGTGTGTACACAGATGGATCAGCACAGAATGCAGTAAAGAATGGGGGAGCAGGTGCATATATAGAGAACCCAAATAACACTAGGGATATGAATAAAATAGCAACAGGAAAATATTGTCACAATTATGATGCAGAAATACAAGCAATAAAGTTGGCAATAGAAAAACTGCTGAACAGTAATCTTAGCCCACAGCCTGTAGTGTTTTTGACAGATGCAAGATCAGTACTCCAGGCACTACAATCCAGAAAATTACCACATCTGCAGACCTTATTGACTGAACTCTGCAAGCACCACAGGGTTGCCCTGCAGTGGATCCCATCTCACTGTGGAATACCAGGAAATGAGAAAGCAGATCAGTTGGCAAAGGAAGGTTCAACAGGCACACAACTAGATACACCAGTTACATACCATCATAAGAAACAGATAATCAAATCAATCAGAGGACCACAAGCCCCAAATTAGGATGCCTTTCATAATATGAATAGATATGAACAAGTTATCATTATACGCCTAAGAACAGGACACAATAGACTCCATAGTCACATGTATAAAAAATTCAAGATCGGCACATCAACTACTTGTACATGTGGACAGGCACCCCAGACTGCTGAACACATACTTCAAGACTGGACTGAATATAGTAGACTGAGGAAAATCCATTGGCCCACAGATACAACACTACAGACAAAACTATATGGGCCACTGCAAGAATTACAAAAGACAGTAAAATTTATACAGGAAACGACATTGCAGATATAGACAATACTTCAGGCGAACGAAAGATAGATAGATTGCTATACCTGATGAAGGTTTTTGCCAGAACGTTGCAGATTGTCTTGTCTTTCTGTTAGTTTAGCTGGCCAATACCATTTTATGTTTATTTTCTTTCTCTTACAATATTATTTCTGATTCTGTGTTTTCAGGTTACTCCAAGTGCTGTACAAGGGAGATAAAACGAAACGACTAATGGTCTAATCATTTGAAAAGAATTAAGTCCCTTTATTGATCCCTTACAGTCATCATCATCATCAAGTACAGTGCCTGCTGGCGTAGGTGATCATGTCTCTCCACAACTTTCGATCTCGACAGTTATTTATCATTTCTGTCGTTGACCTTCTGCCAAGCCATTCTCTTAAGCTGTCTAGTATTTTTTCTCTTTGCTTCCCTCTATCTCTTCGTCCCTCAATTTTTCCAGTTGTTACAATATATTCCAGCTGTTCCCTCCTCATTACATGGCCAAAAAATGATGATTGTTTCTTCTTAATGTTGGAAATTAGCTCTCTTTTCATTAATTAACATTTTAATTACTCTTCTTAGCTGCCCATGGTATTCTCAGCATTCTTCTGTAAAACTACATTTCTACAGACTCCAGTGATTTTCTTGTCTGTTGTCCTATTGTCCATGATTCACATCCATATGTTAAGACTGGCTCTACATACCACTTAAGAACTCTTTTTGGCCACAGTCAGAAAGTCCAAAACACGACGAGCCTTCAGTAAACGTTGCGAAGATTATTTTTTTCTGGGAAAGTAAAATCATCCTAAATAGAATCAAGGATTCAATAGATACAGTAATGCGTGAAGAACAGGCTGGGTTTAGAAAGGGGAGAAGCTGCCTTGGCCACATTTGTGCTCTACAACTTATATTGGAGGAACACATTGAAAAGCAAAAACCTTTTGTACTTAACTTCATCGACTTCAAAAAAGCATTTGACAGTATTCATAGAGATTCTTTGTGGAAAATTCTGAAGCAATATGGCTTACCATCAAAAATCATAAATATTATCAAAGACATGTATGATGGTTACTCATGTGCAGTTCGAACAGAGGAAGGACTGAGGGAATGTTTCCCAATAGAAACTGGGGTTAAACAAGGATGTATTTTATCGCCCTTGTTATTTGGAATTGTTATGGACTTCATAATGAAGAAATGCTGCACTGGTAATAAAGGCATCGAATGGATACAAGGAGACCATTTGGAGGACCTCGACTTTGCTGATGACATAGTTCTCATCAGCAGTCAGATAAAAACGATGCAGGAAAACACAAATGAACTATCATCAACAGCCGCAAAATTGGGCTTGAGATCAATCATGAAAAGACTAAAGTCATAAAAAGCTTAATTCCAACAGATGACAAAATATACATGGAAAACAAACCAGTGGAAGAGATCGATCACTTTATCTATCTTGGAAGTCACATTGATCGAGAAGGGGATACAAGCAAAGAAATTAGAATCAGAATAGCTAAAGCAGCAATTGAGTTATTGAGTTATTTGCGGGTCATCATCATTGCACTCCGAACATGTCCATAGGTGCTCAGATCCCCTCCTCAGCAATTCCCTCAGTGTCCAGCGACTGACGACTCCAGTTCTATGTTGGTTGATAAGTCTTCTTACACGGCCACCAAGTTTCTCATTTCTGGCCGTGCCCATCTTAACTTCCATTTCCATCATCCGAAGAAGTGACGTGGATCTGTGTTTGTCGAAGTCCTGTGCTCTTCCAACATCTCGGAGGGCATTGATGATGTCCGCCCGATCCATTGGTTGCCCGTCCTCAACGACAGCGCAGCTAGCCAACCTGTCCGCTCTCTCATTTCCCCGTACTCCCGCATGTCCAGGGACATAGACAAAGGTGACCTTACGTATTTTGGATTTCTGCAACGACTCTACCCAGTGCATGCGTATAAAGCCCGCCTCCACTTTTTTTATCATGCTCATCGAATCACTCAGTATACATGCGTGGATGTAGTCTTGTAAAGCAGCAATGTCTTTCAGAAGCCTTGAAAAGTTGTGGAAATCAAAACTCATCAGCACAAACACAAAACTTAGGCTATTCAAATCAAATGTACTATCAACCCTTACGTATGCGTGTGAAAGCTGGAAAACAACAAGAGATATAGAAACAAAGTTGAACGCATTCAAAAATAAATGTCTAAGGAAAATACTTTGTATAGCGTGGAACGAATTCAAAACAAACGAGGAAATTAGAGAAATCGCCAATCAACCACTAATATCGTCAGTAATAAAGAAAAGTTACGATGGTCATATGTTGGACATGTGATGAGAAGAGATAACCGAATAGCAAATCAAGCCCTCATGTGGGAAACAACAGGTAAGAGGAAAAGAGGAAGACCCAGAGAGACACTGAGAAGAACATTGATGAGAGAGGCACGAGCAACAGGAATCGGCTCCTTCAATGCTTGCACAGAACAGAGACAAATGGCGAGATTTGATAAAAATCTTTAAAAGAATTGAAAACTGTTAGAACAAAAATTTAGATAAGAGAGGGAGTATCTTGGTCTACGCCCTATGGGCCGGCTACGGCTTGAAAGGTCAATAGATAGATAGAAAGCGGCACGGGCGTAATCACCCTGTCTATAAAGAAATATATACACGAAATAATAAAACATCTTCTTCACTTCCACATTTGCCTTTCAGCGTCCAGGGTAGGTATTTCTGACTTTGTACTCTTCTACTGTCCTCTTGCCTTTCAGCGTCCAGGGTAGGTATTTCTGACTTTGTACTCTTCTACTGTCCTCTTGCCTTTCAGCGTCCAGGGTAGGTATTTCTGACTTTGTACTCTTCTACTGGCCTCTTGCCTTTCAGCGTCCAGGGTAGGTATTTCTGACTTTGTACTCTTCTACTGGCCTCTTCGCTATTGGAGAAGCGCGGGCCGTCAGGCGAAATCCACTGTTTCGCTGCTTGAAAAGCCAGCGTCCAGTGTTCAAAACCCGCGGTAGACAGAAAGGTTTTTTTCTATGGTGGGGGGGGGGGGGGGGGGAGAATAAAAAATCCCGGTTCTCACATGTCGTGGCGACGGTTTTGACCAAGCGGCCTTTATCCCTCTCGTCCTGTCATGAGCCCCCCGACACACACCAGCAGTGGCAATATGTGTCATAAAGATAGTTTTTTGTTTGTTTCTGTTGTTTCGTTTCCTGGTGTTTCTAATATTATATCAATCCATCTTTTTCGCAATGTTTACTGCAGGCTTGTTGTGTCGTGTTTTGGACTTACCACATGGCCAAACTATTTTGATCTGTTGTTTCTTTATGCACTATATGGCGAAAATTCATCATCATCGACTGCCGTCTTCTCATGGAAGGCTGCCACGGACCGCCATTCCGATCAATCTCTTTCCTAATCCTTTTATCTAAGAGATAGGAAGAAGGAATATTTATTAAAAATATATATTTATTGCTATAAAAAAATAAAAATTAGCATATTGTCAAGGCTTGGCGGTTCACTCTGTCTCTAAAAATGGGTACCAGCGTTTTTATCTGGAGGAAGTAACTTCGGTCTGGCGTGATACCGACCACACCATCCAAAAATATGCAGGTGGTCATAGAACGTATATAGTAACTAAACAATATATTTCCCATGCGCATATAGCAAGGTAAAGCAGAGACATTCACCTACAAAAATAGCAAGGAATAGTTGGTGGTCTAGAGGTAGGGCGTCAACGCTTGGACAGAAACGTCACAGGTTCGAATGCCACATCAGGAAAGAAATCATTACCTTCAAATGCAGGTTTTATTCGAGACTTTACCCTCACATGGAGCCCCGCTATAGCTCAGAGAACTGGACTACAAAGGACAAGAAGTAGGGTTCGATCCCAACTGACGGCTTCATGGTTCACCCAACGTTAAATGGGTACCGGGTTTTTTTTTTCTACGAAAGTAATGCGGCGCGGGCTTAATTACGACAACATTCCCCCAAAAAAACATGTGCCGAAGGTCTATAAAAAAATATGGTCACTAACACCATATTCCCCATACGCCACTTGACGTGAAGGGGGTCGTTAATGTTTTTTTTTTTTTTTTTTTGGTAAACCCTCCCTCTGGGTAATGAGATCCGATGTCTAACCCTCCCCTGATCTCTGGGTAATGAGATCCGATGTCTCACCCTCCCCTGATCTCTGGGTAGTGAGATCCATTGTCTAACCCTCCCCTGATCTCTGGGTAATGAGATCCGATGTCTAACCCTCCCCTGATCTATGGGTAGTGAGATCCATTGTCTAACCCTCCCCTGATCTCTGGGTAGTGAGATCCATTGTCTAACCCTCCCCTGATCTCTGGGTAGTGAGATCCGATGTCTAACCCTCCCCTGATCTCTGGGTAGTGAGATCCGATGTCTAACCCTTCCCTGATCTCTGGGTAATGAGATCCGATGTCTAACCCTCCCCTGATCTCTGGGTAATGAGATCGGATGTCTAACCCTCCCTGATCTCTGGGTAATGAGATCCGATGTGTAACCCTTCCCTGATCTCTGGGTAATGAGATCCGATGTCTAACCCTCCCCTGATCTTTGGGTAATGAGATCCGATGTCTAACCCTTCCCTGATCTCTGGGTAGTGAGATCCATTGTCTAACCCTCCCCTGATCTCTGGGTAGTGAGATCCATTGTCTAACCCTCCCCTGATCTCTGGGTAGTGAGATCCATTGTCTAACCCTCCCCTGATCTCTGGGTAGTGAGATCCATTGTCTAACCCTCCCCTGATCTCTGGGTAGTGAGATCCATTGTCTAAACTTCCCCTGATCTCTGGGTAGTGAGATCCGATGTCTAACCCTTCCCTGATCTCTGGGTAGTGAGATCCGATGTCTAACCCTCCCCTGATCTCTGGGTAGCGAGATCCGATGTCTAATCCTGCCATGATCTCTGGGTAGTGAGATCCGATGTCTAACCCCTTCCTGATCTCTGGGTAGTGAGATCCGATGTCTAATCCTGCCATGATCTCTGGGTAGTGAGATCCGATGTCTAACCCCTTCCTGATCTCTGGGTAGTGAGATCCGATGTCTAACCCTCCCCTAATCTCTGGGTACGGAGATCCGATGTCCAACCCTCCCCTGATCTCTGGGTAGTGAGATCCGATGTCCAACCCTCCCCTGATCTCTGGGTAGTGAGATCCGATGTCTAATCCTGCCATGATCTCTGGGTAGTGAGATCCGATGTCTAACCCCTTCCTGATCTCTGGGTAGTGAGATCCGATGTCTAACCCTCCCCTGATCTCTGGGTAGTGAGATCCGATGTCTAACCCTCCCCTGATCTCTGGGTAGTGAGATCCGATGTCTAATCCTGCCATGATCTCTGGGTAGTGAGATCCGATGTCTAACCCCTTCCTGATCTCTGGGTAGTGAGATCCGATGTCTAACCCTCCCCTAATCTCTGGGTACTGAGATCCGATGTCCAACCCTCACCTGATCTCTGGGTAGTGAGATCCGATGTCTAATCCTGCCATGATCTCTGGGTAGTGAGATCCGATGTCTAACCCCTTCCTGATCTCTGGGTAGTGAGATCCGATGTCTAATCCTGCCATGATCTCTGGGTAGTGAGATCCGATGTCCAACCCTCCCCTGATCTCTGGGTAGTGAGATCCGATGTCTAATCCTGCCATGATCTCTGGGTAGTGAGATCCGATGTCTAACCCCTTCCTGATCTCTGGGTAGTGAGATCCGATGTCTAACCCCTTCCTGATCTCTGGGTAGTGAGATCCGATGTCTAACCCCTTCCTGATCTCTGGGTAGTGAGATCCGATGTCTAATCCTGCCATGATCTCTGGGTGGTGAGATCCGATGTCCAACCTTCCCCTAATCACTGGGTAGTGAGATCCGATGTCTAACCCTCCCCTGATCTCTGGGTAGTGAGATCCAATGTCCAATCCTCCCCTGATCTCTGGGTAGTGAGATCCAATGTCCAACCCTCCCCTGATCTCTGGGTAGTGAGATCCAATGTCCAATCCTCCCCTGATCTCTGGGTAGTGAGATCCGATGTCTAACCCTCCCCTGATCTCTGGGTAGTGAGATCCGATGTCTAATCCTGCCATGATCTCTGGGTAGTGAGATCCGATGTCTAACCCCTTCCTGATCTCTGGGTAGTGAGATCCGATGTCTAACCCCTTCCTGATCTCTGGGTAGTGAGATCCGATGTCTAACCCCTTCCTGATCTCTGGGTAGTGAGATCCGATGTCTAATCCTGCCATGATCTCTGGGTGGTGAGATCCGATGTCCAACCTTCCCCTAATCACTGGGTAGTGAGATCCGATGTCTAACCCTCCCCTGATCTCTGGGTAGTGAGATCCAATGTCCAATCCTCCCCTGATCTCTGGGTAGTGAGATCCAATGTCCAACCCTCCCCTGATCTCTGGGTAGTGAGATCCAATGTCCAATCCTCCCCTGATCTCTGGGTAGTGAGATCCGATGTCTAACCCTCCCCTGATCTCTGGGTAGTGAGATCCAATGTCCAATCCTCCCCTGATCTCTGGGTAGTGAGATCCAATGTCCAATCCTCCCCTGATCTCTGGGTAGTGAGATCCAATGTCCAATCCTCCCCTGATCTCTGGGTAGTAAGATCCGATGTCTAACCCTTCCCTGATCTCTGGGTAGTGAGATCCAATGTCCAATCCTCCCCTGATCTCTGGGTAGTAAGATCCGATGTCTAACCCTCCCCTGATCTCTGGGTAGTGAGATCCAATGTCTAACCCTCACGGATAACGGATAAAAACAGAATGGCCCGTGTACACTCGCGCACGTTAAAGAAGTAAAGTCCAAAAGAATGGGTCAAAATAGGCCATTGCCGGGACAAAATTTGTGAAGAAAATCTACCTGTGCCGAAGACGGATGTGTCGGGCCGAAAGGCGCAGAGATCGCGGCTCTAGGCGTAAACTTTCGACACAACGAACTTACGCCCACTTAACGAGCGGGCACTAAGAAGACCTATACAATAGTAATCAAATCATACAGTTAGCACTCAAACAGGAAACATCGGGGAGATATACAACGTAGATAAGAGGGGCAAGGTCAGAGTTCATCGACTTCTTAAAGGTTAGGTGAAGTTCATCATGATGAGGGACTTATGGCCACATACTCTCCGAAGTCTGTATGATGATTGTTGGATCTGCGACGGTGATGATGTGTTTGTACATAAAGTCAACTTGATTTAAATAATCAGAGTTTCAATGTTACTCAACGACTCTCATGTAATGTAACAACACATGTGAAATTACCTCTCCTGTAATGTAAATGTGAAATTACCTCTCCTGTAATGTAAATGTGAAATTACCTCTCCTGTAATGTAAATGTGACCTTGCCTCTAATGTAATGTAACAACAAATGTGAAATTACCTCTCCTGTGATGTAAATGTGAAATTACCTCTCGTGTGATGTAAATGTGAAATTACCTCTCCTGTAATGTAAATGTGATCTTACCTCTCGTGTAATGTAACTGTGATCTTAACTCTCATGTAATGTAACTGTGACTTCAACTCTAATGTAATGTAACTATGATCTTAACTCTCAAGTAAGGTAACTATGACCTTAACTCTCATGTAATGTAACTGTGACCTTAACTCTCATGTAATGTAAATGTGGCTTCAACTCTAATGTAATGTAACTGTGATCTTAACTCTCAAGTAATGTAACTGTGACCTTAACTCTCATGTAATGTAACTGTGACCTTAACAGTTACATCTAATGTAACTAACAGTTTACATGTAATGGAACTGTGACTTCAACTCTCATGTAATGTAACTGTGGCATTAACTCGCATGTAATGTAATTGTAACCTCTAGTCTCATGTAATGTAACTGTGATCTTAACTCTCATGTAATGTAACTGTGACTTCAACTCACATGTAATGCAATTGTGATCTTAACTCTCATGTAATGTAACTGTGACTTCAACTCTCATGTAATGTAATTGTGATCTTAACTCTCATGTAATGTAACTGTGACTTCAACTCTCGTGTAATGTAAATGTGAAATTACATCTCGTGTAATGTAAATGTGATCTAACCTCTCGTGTAATGTAACTGTGACTTCAACTCTCATGTAATGTAATTGTGATCTTAACTCTCATGTAATGTAATTGTGATCTTAACTCTCATGTAATGTAACTGTGACTTCAACTCTCATGTAATGTAATTGTGATCTTAACTCTCATGTAATGTAACTGTGACTTCAACTCTCGTGTAATGTAAATGTGATCTTACCTCTCGTGTAATGTAACTGTGACTTCAACTCTCATGTAATGTAATTGTGATCTTAACTCTCATGTAATGTAACTGTGACTTCAACTCTCGTGTAATGTAAATGTGAAATTAACTCTCGTGTAATGTAAATGTGAAATTACCTCTCGTGTAATGGAAATCTGAAATTACCTCTCGTTTAATGTAAATGTGATCTTACCTCTCGTGTAATGTAACTGTGATCTTAACTCTCATGTAATGTAACTGTGACCTTAACTCTCATGTAATGTAACCGTGACCTTAACAGTTACATCTAATGAAATTAATAGTTTACATGTAATGTAACTGCAACTTGAACTCTCATGTAATATAACTGTGACATTAACGCTCATGTAATGTAATTGTAACCTTAACTCTCATGTAATGTGACTGTGACTTCAACTCTCTTGTAATGTAGCTGTGATCTTAACTCTCATGTAATGTAACTGTGACTTCAACTCTCTTGTAATGTAGCTGTGATCTTAACTCTCATGTAATGTAACTGTGACTTCAACTCTCTTGTAATGTAACTGTGATCTTAACTCTCATGTAATGTAACTGTGACTTCAACTCTCTTGTAATGTAGCTGTGATCTTAACTCTCATGTAATGTAACTGTGACTTCAACTCTCTTGTAATGTAACTGTGATCTTAACTCTCATGTAATGTAACTGTGACTTCAACTCTCTTGTAATGTAGCTGTGATCTTAACTCTCATGTAATGTAACTGTGACTTCAACTCTCATGTAATGTAACTGTGACGTTAACTCTCATGTAATGTAATGTAATTGTGACCGGCTACTGCTATTAGGGCTACACTACTACTATTACGAATACTACTACTATTCTTGCTTTTACTAGTATTACTACTACTGATACTAGTATTGCTACTGTATCTATACTACTATTGCTACTACTATTGCTATTACTACTATTGATGCTACTATTGCTACTACTACTGCCATGACTACTAGTTATGCTACTACCACTACCACTACTACTACCACTACTACTACTACTACCACTACTACTACTACCACTACTACTACTGCCATGACTACTACTATTGCAACTGGTACTACCACTACTACTACTACTACCACTACTACTACTACCACTATTACTACTGCCATGACTACTACTATTGCAACTGGTACTACCACTACTACTACTACTACCACTGCTACTACTGCCATGACTACTACTATTGCTACTACCACTACCACTACTACCACTACTACCACTACTACTACTACTACCACTACTACCACTACTACCACTACTACTACTGCCATGACTACTACTATTGCAACTGGTACTACCACTACCACTACTACCACTACTACTACTACTACCACTACTACCACTACTACCATTACTACTACTACTACTACTACCACTACTACCACTACTACTACTACTACTACTACTACTACTACTACTACTACTACTACTACTACTACTACTACTACTACCACTACTACTACTACTACTACCACTACTACTACTACTACTACTACTACCACTACCACTACTACTACTACTACCACTACTACTACTACTACTACTACCACTACTACTACTACTACCACCACTACTACTACTACTACCACTACTACTACTACTACCACTACCACTACTACTACTACTACCACTACTACTACTACTACCACTACTACTACTACTACTACTACTACTACTACCACTACTACTACTGCCATGACTACTACTATTACTGCTATGTTGTTGAATTCATTGTTCTAATTATGGCTCTGATACTCTCTTTCTCTCTCTCTCTCAATTCTTCTATCACATATTGAAAGATGGTAGCATCTGTGCTTACTCCCACACCCCACCCCGGACATCACAAACCCCCCCTCCCCCACCCAACAAATTGATTTTCTTTCGTTGACATTGCATCTGTTTCCTGCCCTGCGTCATATCTCCTGGGTCGCTCATATCTCCTGGGTCGCTCACATCTGCAAACAGATGGAGAGAGGTATGTTTACACATGGGTCGGCAGAACACGCCCAGCACGAGAAACGAGAGATGGACAGAAGACTTTTGAGTGAGTAAAGAATAGTAATCGAGATGTGAACAGGTCAGAGAAGACAAATACAGAACAAGTGAATGTTGATTGATGTAAGTGAATCTATTCACTTCACAGTGAATGCTCTTCACTATAGGCTGAGTGCACTTCTGCATGCGTTATGCACAATTCACCATCACATCTTGAGAATTTCGTCACACATTGAGCATCATTCACTGTATATTCAACATTACTCGCCAAAATAATGTAACACTATCGCTACATAGCTCAACACTATCGCTACATAGTTCAACACTATCGCTACATAGTTCAACACTATCGCTACATAGTTCAACACTATCGCTACATAGTTCAACACTATCGCTACATAGTTCAACACTATCGCTACATAGTTCAACATTATTCGCCACATATTCAACACTATTCTCCAAATAATTCAACATTATTCGCTATATATTCAACACTGTTCTCCAAATAATTCAACATTATTTGCTATATATTCAACACTATTCTCCAAATAATTCAACATTATTTGCTATATATTCAACACTATTCTCCAAAAAATTCAACATTATTCGTTATATATTCAAAACTATTCTCCAAATAATTCAACATTATTCGTTATATATTCAACACTGTTCTCCAAATAATTCAACATTATTTGCTATATAATCAACACTATTCTCCAAATAATTCAACATTATTTGCTATATATTCAACACTATTCTCCAAATAATTCAACATTATTTGCTATATATTCAACACTGTTCTCCAAATAATTCAACATTATTCGTTATATATTCAACACTATTCTCCAAATAATTCAACATTATTTGCTATATAATCAACACTATTCTCCAAATAATTCAACATTATTTGCTATATATTCAACACTATTCTCCAAATAATTCAACATTATTTGCTATATATTCAACACTATTCTCCAAAAAATTCAACATTATTCGTTATATATTCAAAACTATTCTCCAAATAATTCAACATTATTCGTTATATATTCAACACTATTCTCCAAATAATTCAACATTATTCGTTATATATTCAACACTATTCACTATATATTTTCTACCTCTCTCCATCCGTCCATCCATCTTTCCTTCTGTTTGTCTGTCGTTATTTCTTCTACCACTCTCCATCCGTCCATCCATCTTTCCTTCTGTTTGTCTGTCGTTATTTCTTCTACCTCTCTCCATCCGTCCGTCCATCTTTCCTTCTGTTTGTCTGTCGTTATTTCTTCTACCTCTCTCCATCCGTCCGTCCATCTTTCCTTCTGTTTGTCTGTCGTTATTTCTTCTACCTCTCTCCATCCGTCCGTCCATCTTTCCTTCTGTTTGTCTGTCGTTATTTCTTCTACCTCTCTCCATCCGTCCGTCCATCTTTCCTTCTGTTTGTCTGTCGTTATTTCTTCTACCTCTCTCCATCCGTCCGTCCATCTTTCCTTCTGTCTGTCTGTCGTTATTTCTTCTACCTCTCTCCATCCGTCTGTCCATCTTTCCTTCTGTTTGTCTGTCGTTATTTCTTCTACCTCTCTCCATCCGTCCGTCCATCTTTCCTTCTGTTTGTCTGTCGTTATTTCTTCTACCTCTCTCCATCCGTCCGTCCATCTTTCCTTCTGTTTGTCTGTCGTTATTTCTTCTACCTCTCTCCATCCGTCCGTCCATCTTTCCTTCTGTTTGTCTGTCGTTATTTCTTCTACCTCTCTCCATCCGTCCGTCCATCTTTCCTTCTGTTTGTCTGTCGTTATTTCTTCTACCACTCTCCATCCGTCCATCCATCTTTCCTTCTGTTTGTCTGTCGTTATTTCTTCTACCTCTCTCCATCCGTCCGTCCATCTTTCCTTCTGTTTGTCTGTCGTTATTTCTTCTACCTCTCTCCATCCGTCCGTCCATCTTTCCTTCTGTTTGTCTGTCGTTATTTCTTCTACCTCTCTCCATCCGTCCGTCCATCTTTCCTTCTGTTTGTCTGTCGTTATTTCTTCTACCTCTCTCCATCCGTCCGTCCATCTTTCCTTCTGTTTGTCTGACGTTATTTCTTCTACTCCCCATTCCCTCAGTGCGTCCGTCCATCTTTCCTTCTGTTTGTCTGACGTTATTTCTTCTACTCCCCATTCCCTCAGTGCGTCCGTCCATCTTTCCTTCTGTTTGTCTGACGTTATTTCTTCTACTCCCCATTCCCTCAGTGCGTCCGTCCATCTTTCCTTCTGTTTGTCTGACGTTATTTCTTCTACTCCCCATTCCCTCAGTGCGTCCGTCCATCTTTCCTTCTGTTTGTCTGACGTTATTTCTTCTACTCCCCATTCCCTCAGTGCGTCCGTCCATCTTTCTTGTCCTCTGTCTTTGTCCTTTCTACCCCATTCAAAACCCCACCCCCTCTCCCCATTGCTTCTCCGTGATTTTTTGACCCCACCAAGATACACACACACACACATACACACACACACACACACTTGAGATCGCCGGACAACTCTGTCACACACCCATGACGTCACTTCACACCAATGGCACGGTCGGTGATGAGAACAAAGAAACGAAACCAAATATTTGGTATCCACTGAGAACGGTGGATGAAAGGGTGAGTGAAGGGGTGGAGTTACAAGTTTTCATTATTTCAATAACGGAGTGACCTCCTCCAGGGCTGTAACGCCCTCGGGGCTAGCAAAGAATTCTCCAGCACAACCTGAGCCCAACGATTTGTCCATTTCTTTTCTATTTTTGAAAAAAGATTATTCCTTTTTCTTCTTCCTCTTCTCTTTATATCATCATATGTACATACTTCAACATCATCATATGTACATACTTCAATATCATCATATGTACATACTTCAATATCATCATATGTACATACTTCAATATCATCATATGTACATACTTCAATATCATCATATGTACATACTTCAATATCATCATATGTACATACTTCAATATCATCATATGTACATACTTCAATATCATCATATGTACATACTTCAATATCATCATATGTACATACTTCAATATCATCATTATCATAACGATCATCATCTACTTCTTCTTTCTCCTCATCGTCATCTTTCTTTTCATACTCTCCTTTTCGCATCCTCTTATTTCGTCTCATCATCATCATCATCTTCTTCTTTAACACCTTCTCACCCCTCATTGTCTTTTTCTTCATCATTTAAAGAATGGAACTCAGACCTACACTGTATCATAATAGAGCCGAGGTGGTTGAATAGTCTAAATGAGAGGTGGGCACCCTCTGGCCTGCGTGCCAGAACCGGCCCGCCAAACAATTCTGATCGGCCCGCGAAATTAATTAAAAATTGTTAAACATTCATATCTTTTAAGAGTAAAAGAAAGTTAGAATTGAAAAAATAACATTCATTAGAAAAATACACTTTTTTGTTCAAATCAACGTGATATAAAAGACTATTTAATGTACAATGGTAGCAAATTAGAGTGTTACACGACCCAACCTTTTGTGGAATCCCCACGGAAGGAGGCAAAAAGAAAAGTCAAAGTAACTTGGATAAGACAAGTGGAAACAGAGATGAAGAGGATCGGGAAGACATGGAAGGGACAAGAATAATAGTGGTCTGGAAAGTGTTTGTTGAAGACATTAGGTAGAAGAAGATTTATAATAATAGTAACAACTATAGTAACAAGAGTAACAAGAGTAATAGTAACAATAGTAATAGTAACAATAATAATAATAATAGTAAAAGCTATAGTAACAATAGTAATAGTAACAATAATAATAATAATAGTAAAAGCTATAGTAACAATAGTAATAGTAACAATAATAATAGTAATAGTAAAAAACGATATTAACAATAGTAAAAATAACAATAATAATTGGAAAAACTCTAGTAACAATAGTAATAGTAGCAATAACAATAATAGTAAAAACTATAGTTAGAATAGTAATAGTAACAACAATAATAGTAAAAACTATAGTAACAATAGTAATAGTAACAATAACAATAATAGTAAAAACTATAGTAACAATAGTAATAGTAACAATAACAATAATAGTAAAAACTATAGTAACAATAGTAATAGTAATAACAATAATAGTAAAAACTATAGTAACAATAGTAATAGTAATAACAATAATAGTAAAAACTATAGTAACAATAGTAATAGTAACAACAATAATAATAGTAAAAGCTATAGTAACAATAGTAATAGTAAAAGCTATAGTAACAATAGTAATAGTAAAAGCTATAGTAACAATAGTAATAGTAAAAACTATAGTAACAATAGTAATAGTAAATCTATAGTAACAATAGTAATAGTAAAAGCTATAGTAACAATAGTAATAGTAAAAGCTATAGTAACAATAGTAATAGTAAAAGCTATAGTAACAATAGTAATAGTAAAAGCTATAGTAACAATAATAATAGTAAAAGCTATAGTAACAATAATAATAGTAAAAGCTATAGTAACAATAATAATAGTAAAAGCTATAGTAACAATAATAATAGTAAAAGCTATAGTAACAATAGTAATAGTAAAAACTATAGTAACAATAGTAATAGTAAAAGCTATAGTAACAATAGTAATAGTAACAATAACAATAATAATAATAATTTAAAAAGTAATAATGTAGCAATATTCATCATCATCATGTGCCATACCGATTGGCGTAGGGGATCATGTCCTTCCACAGTCGTCTATTCACAGTGAAATCGTAGTAATAATAATAATAATAAAATTAATAACAGTAATAATAGTATTAATAATAGCAATTATAAAAATAGCAACAATAATAGCAACAATAATAGCAATTATAAAAATAGCAACAATAATAGCAACAATGCTAGCAACAATAACAACAACAGTAATAGCAACAATAATAACAACAATAATAAAAACAATAATAGCAACTATAATAAAAACAGTAATAGCAACATTAATTGCAACAATAATTGCAACAATATTAACAACAGTAATAGCAACAGTAATAGCAACAATAATAACAACAATAATAACAACAATAATAGCAACAATAATAGCAACAATAATAACAACAATAATAACAACAATAATAGCAACAATAATAGCAACAATAATAACAACAGTAATAGCAACAATAATTTCACGATTCTCTGCACGAACTAGCACGGCCTGCGATCCATGGTGGTAGGGTTCTTGCACTTGCTAACAAGCACGGCCTGCGATCCATGGTGGTAGGATTCTCGCACGAACTCGGCCTGCGATCCACGGTGGTAGGATTCTTGCACGAACTCGGCCTGCGATCCACGGTGGTAGGATTCTTGCACGAACTATCGGGGCCTGAGATCTACGGTGGTAGGATTCTTGCACGAACTAGAACGGCTTGCTATCCATGGTGGTAGGATTCTTGCACTAACTCGGTCTGCGATCAACGGTGGTAGGATTCTTGCACGAACTAATACGGCCTGTGATACACGGTGGTAGGATTCTTGCACGAACTAATACGGCCTGCGATCCACGGTGGTAGGATTCTTGCACAAACTAGTACGGCCTGTGATCCATGGTGGTAGGGTTCTTGCACGAACTAGTACGGCCTGTGATCCACTGTGGTAGGGTTCTTGCACGAACTAGTACGGCTTGTGATCCACGGTGGTAGGATTCTTGCACGAACTAGCACACCCTCGATCCATGGTGGTAGGATTCTTTCACGAACTAGCACGGCCTGCGATCCACGGTGGTAGGATTATTGCACGAACTCGGCCTGCGATCCACGGTGGTAGGATTCTGCTCACAACACTGCCCGGGCAGCGGCACGTATTTATGCCATATTCTTTTTGGTTTTTATCTGCGAAGGGTTCTTTAACGTGCGCGAGTGTACACGGCACATCTTATTTATTGCCGTTATCCGAGAGAACTAGACATGGGATCTCACTACCCAAGAGAGAACTAGACATGGGATCTCACTACCCAAGAGAGAACTAGACATGAGATCTCACTACGCAAGAGAGAACTAGACATGAGATCTCACTACGCAAGAGAGAACTAGACATGAGTTCTCACTACGCAAGAGAGAACTAGACATGGGATCTCACTACCCAAGAGAGAACTAGACATGGGATCTCACTACCCAAGAGAGAACTAGACATGAGTTCTCACTACCCAAGAGAGAACTAGACATGGGATCTCACTACCCAAGAGAGAACTAGACATGGGATCTCACTACCCAAGAGAGAACTAGACATGAGATCTCACTACGCAAGAGAGAACTAGACATGAGATCTCACTACGCAAGAGAGAACTAGACATGAGATCTCACTACGCAAGAGAGAACTAGACATGAGATCTCACTACCCAAGAGAGAACTAGACATGAGATCTCACTACCCAAGAGAGAACTAGACATGAGATCTCACTACGCAAGAGAGAACTAGACATGAGACCTCACTACCCAAGAGAGAACTAGACATGGGTTCTCACTACCCAAGAGAGAACTAGACATGGGATCTCACTACCCAAGAGAGAACTAGACATGAGATCTCACTACCCAAGAGAGAACTAGACATGGGATCTCACTACCCAAGAGAGAACTAGACATGGGATCTCACTACCCAAGAGATCAGTGGAGGCTAAAGTCACGTAGAGACCGAGGACACATCTTTTTTCCTATTTTTGACAAATGACCACGTTTCTGGTGGGCTTTGAACCCGAGTCATAGCTGTCCTGAGGCTGACGTCGTATCTGTTGACTTCCCAGGCCATGAACGTATTGACACAAACGTGCTGACAAGCAATCATCATCAAGCACCGTGCCTACTGACAAGCAATCATCATCAAGCACCGTGCCTGGTGACAGGCAATACTTAATAGATAAGGGATTTGTACTCTCTAGAAATTATGGGTTTTGAATTATTTTAACACCGATGGTCTAAAGGAAAGGTGTAGACCCATGTGCATGGTTCCGTACTTTCTTCCTGTGTTCACTTTCACCTGGTCCCTGGGTAGTGAGATTCGATGTCTAGCCCATTCTGGGTAGTGAGATTCGATGTCTAGCCCTCTCTGGGTATTGAGATTCAATGTCTAGCCCTCTCTGGGTATTGAGATTCGATGTCTAGCCCTCTCTGGGTATTGAGATTCGATGTCTAGTCCTCTCTGGGTAGTGAGATTCTATGTCTAGTCCTCTATGGGTAGTGAGATTCGATGTCTAGTCCTCTCTGGGTAGTGAGATTCTATGTCTAGTCCTCTATGGGTATTGAGATTCGATGTCTAGTCCTCTCTGGGTAGTGAGATTCTATGTCTAGTCCTCTATGGGTATTGAGATTCGATGTCTAGTCCTCTCTGGGTAGTGAGATTCGATGTCTAGTCCTCTCTGGGTAATGAGATTCGATGTCTATCCCTCTCTGGGTAGTGAGATCTGATGTCTAGCCCTCTCTGGGTAGTGAGATATAATGTCTAGCCCTTTCTGGGTAGTGAGATCTGATGTCTAGCCCTCTCTGGGTAGTGAGATCTGATGTGTAGCCCTCTCTGGGTAGTGAGATCTGATGTCTAGCCCTCTCTGGGTAGTGAGATCTGATGTCTAGCCTTCTCTGGGTAGTGAGATTCGATGTATAGCCCTCTCAGAGTAGTGATATCTGATGTCTAGCCCTCTCTGGGTAGTGAGATCCAATGCCTAGCCCTCTCTGGGTAATGAGATCCAATGTCTATCCCTCTCTGGGTAGTGAGATCCGATGTCTATCCCTCTCTGGGTAGTGAGATCCGATGTCTATCCCTCTCTGGGTAGTGAGATCCAATGTCTATCCCTCTCTGGGTAGTGAGATCCGATGTCTATCCCTCTCTGGGTAGTGAGATCCAATGTCTATCCCTCTCTGGGTAGTGAGATCCAATGTCTAGCCCTCTCTGGGTAGTGAGATTCGATGTTTAGCTCTCTCTGGGTAGTGAGATTGGATGTATAGCCCTCTCGTAAAAGGAAGAAAAACAGGTTTCATGTGTACTCGCGTCAGTTAAAGAAACCTTTAATTTTATCTATGCAATGGCATTGGGTGTGTGTGTGTGTGCATGCATGCGTGACCGTGTTTGTGTGTGTGTGTGACAAATTGAAATATAAAAATATCAATTTGATGATTGGGTAGAATCTCCTGAGCTCGCGATAACTTTATCCTCAAATTTGGCCAAATCTCCAACGTCAGAACTAAAATGACACCTTGGGATGAAAATAAAAAGTCGCGCGAAAGGCGCAAATATCTCGCTAAATTAGGGACACAGCCGCGCGAAAGGCGCAAATATCTCGCTAAATTAGGGACACAGCCGCGCGAAAGGCGCAAATATCTCGCTAAATTAGGGACACAGCCGCGCGAAAGGCGCAAATATCTCGCTAAATTAGGGACACAGCCGCGCGAAAGGCGCAAATATCTCGCTAAATTAGGGACACAGCCGCGCGAAAGGCGCAAATATCTCGCTAAATTAGGGACACAGCCGCGCGAAAGGCGCAAATATCTCGCTAAATTAGGGACACAGCCGCGCGAAAGGCGCAAATATCTCGCTAAATTAGGGACACAGCCGCGCGAAAGGCGCAAATATCTCGCTAAATTAGGGACACAGCCGCGCGAAAGGCGCAAATATCTCGCTAAATTAGGGACACAGCCGCGCGAAAGGCGCAAATATCTCGCTAAATTAGGGACACAGCCGCGCGAAAGGCGCAAATATCTCGCTAAATTAGGGACACAGCCGCGCGAAAGGCGCAAATATCTCGCTAAATTAGGGACACAGCCGCGCGAAAGGCGCAAATATCTCGCTAAATTAGGGACACAGCCGCGCGAAAGGCGCAAATATCTCGCTAAATTAGGGACACAACGCGTTTATGCCCATTAATCGGTTGAAAGCTGAAGAAGTGTCAGAGCTTTTGCTGCAACATTTGACCGGAGCTCAAATTTGAAGTTTCAGTAGAAGTGAGTGGACGTTGAAGTATCAGAGTTTTTGTTGCAACTTTTTGCCTGGAGCTCAAGAGTTAAAGTTAAAAGTTTGAGTAGAAGCCAGTGGCTGTGCCCAGTTCCTTTTGAGCCATTTTATGTTGAATAAAGGAGTCTCACCCGCTACCGAAAGCGGAATTACTGAATGGTTTTATCATTTAACAGTCTCTACTCCAAAGTAGACCAACACGTTTCCGAGCTATCCTGAGTGAACTTACAGGTACTGTAATCTAACAGTCACGAACGACAAACGTATTGTGTAGGCACCCAAACGGCAAAGATCAGCAGAGAGGTGCTACAGGCAGGCCTGTCATTGCAAATAGGCGCCTCAGACACAGACACAAGCACTGGTTGGTTGATTGGATGAATCACTGATTAACTGGTTTTTTGCTTGGTTGGTTGGTTGGCTGGTTGGTTGGTTGATTGGCTCGTTCATTGGTTGGTTGCTGGTTGGTTGGCTGGTTGTTTGGTTAGCTTGTTGGCTGGTTGCTTGGCTGCTTGGTTGGTTGGTTTATTGGTTTGTTGGTTTATTGGTTTGTTGGTTGGATGCTTGGTTGATTTGTTCCCTCGTTGGCTCGTTGTTTTGTTGGCTAGTTGGTTAGCTAGATGGTTGGATCGTTGGCTGGTTGGTTGGTTGGCTTATTGGTTTGTTGGTTGGATGCTTGGTTGATTTGTTCCCTCGTTGGCTCGCTATTTTGTTGGCTAGTTGGTTAGCTAGTTGGTTACCTAGATGGTTGGTTGGTTGGTTGGTTGGCTCGTTGGTTGCTTGGATAAATGTAGCGTGCGCCAGCAACATTTGTATGCTATCTCGCAGACATTGAACGTTGACACCTCGCTACCAGTTATAATTGCTGAGGACATGTTGGCTTTTGTAGCGAGTGAGACTGCCTGTGCCTTCTCCAATGATTCTATTAGCATGTCAGACACAAACTCGTGTACTCGGTGGTTTTGGTTATGATGTCGGCCTTTGGAAAAGAAGGGCCTGAGTTTGAATCCCGCCACAGATGGTGGGAATTTTTCACTTGAAATTCATGGTTTCTTCGTGGCTTTTATTGTTATTGAGAATAGTGAAGGTTGTTGGTAATACGTTGTATTAGTGCGTGAAAATGTACATTTTATGTCAAGGAACATTTTTCATTATATGAAAAGTATACACGCACATTTTCGATGGTAAGAATTTTTTCTGACCCGGGCGTGACCTGACCGTGTTAGCAGGCCAGTTGACTGGTGAGCGTGTCATATCGGTGACCATGTTGTGCTCCCTGGTTTGTTGTGGTGAGGGGAAATCATTATCATGTGTCATGTGGCCTGGTTTGTTGTGGTCAGGGGTGTGTTTAAATCATCATCATGTGTCTTAGCGGTTGGCGTGTTTTGCAGTAAAGCGTGATCGGTATGTAAAGGACTTTGGAAATCTAGCAGTAACAGAAAGCATGTTCCGTTATTTCATTGACTTATGTCTTCTTCTACCTTTTAGCTCCCAGTGGAGCATAGGTCTTCAACAAACACTTTCCAAGTCGTTCTGTTTTTTGCAATTCTTTTAAGATCATTCCATGTCTTCCCCATCATCTTCATCTCTGCTTCAATCTGTCTTCTCCAAGAATTCCTTGGTCTTCCTCTTTGTCTTTTCCCCTGGGGATTCCAAAAAAGGGCCTGTTGTGTAATACTCTCAGTTGGTTTCCGTAGTGTGTGTCCTATCCATCGCCATCGTCTTCGCTGTATTTCTTTATCCACTGGTATTTGACCGGTACATTTCCATAATTCCACGTTTGTGACTTTGTCCTGCCATTTCCATCCCTTTATTCTGCGCAAGCATCCATTAATGAAAGTCTGTACCTTCGTGATTGTCAATTTTGTTATTCTCCATGTTTCACAGCCATATAATAGAACCGACTTAACATTGGAGTTGAAAATTTGTATTTTTGTATTTAGCCTAATTTCTTTGGATTTCCATATGTTTCCCAGTGCCATGAAAGCTCCTCTTGCTTTTGATATCCTTATTTTGGTATCGTTTTCTGTTCCTCCCTCTTTATCTATATTACTGCCCAGATATATATAAGATTGTACGTCTAGTAGAGGTATTTCTCCTAGTTTTATTTGGTTATTGCCAACTGCATTAATTCTCATAATGTTGGTCTTATCTCTATTAATCTTTAGTCCTAGCTGTTGTGATCTCTCATCTAATATACTCATTTTATCTTGCATCTGTTGGTGGCTGTGTGATAGGAGAGCTATGTCATCAGCAAAGTCTAAATCATCAAGTTGTTTGGTCAGTGACCACTGGATCCCATTTCTGTTGTTTTGAGTTATTTTCATAATCCAATCTATGGCCAGTAGAAAGAGAAATGGAGACAGAAGGCATCCTTGCCTTACTCCTGTTCTTATTTCAAATGCTTCTGTAAGCTGTCCTTCATGCACCACACTACATTTTGTTCCTTCATACATTGTTTTTATCAGGTTAATAAACTTTATGGGGATTCCATAATGACTCAGCAACTTCCAAAGCATTCTTCTGTCTAAACTATCAAATGCCTTTTCGTAATCTATGAATCCAATATAAAGTGGGGATTTTAGTTCTAAACTTTGTTCAACTATTATACGTAGAGTAGTTATTTGATCAGCACATGATCTGTTCTTCCTAAAACCTGCTTGTTCATCTCTCAAGTGTTTCTCTATAGCCTCTTTTAGTCTCTCCAGAATGATTCTGCCTAATATTTTTCCTGGCACTGATAGTAGCATAATTCCCCTATAATTTGTGCACTCCTGTAAACTTCCTTTCTTTGGTAGTTTGATCATATAACCTTCTCTCCAGTCTTTAGGTATTTCTTCCCTCTCCCAAATTTTATCCAATAGATTATGTAACATCTTGGTAGAGGTGATAATATCTGCTTTGATGGCTTCCGAAGGAATTTCATCTGGTACTGTGGCTTTACCATCTTTTAACAGTTTGATGGCTTTCATTATTTCTTCTTTGCTTGGTTTTCCGCAGTTAACGTGTAATTCTTCTTCTGCTGGTAGTATATCTGGAGGATTATTTGTGCCAGGTCTGTTCAAAAGTTCTTCAAAGTGCTCCTTCCATCTCTCCATTTGTTCCTTTATATTACTAAGCAGATTTCCTTTCTTATCTTTGATAAAGGCGTTGATCTGTTTGTATTTTCCACCTAATTTCTTTGTGCTGTTGTATAGTTCTTTCATATTCCCTTTATTTGCTGCTTCTTCTGCCTCTTTAGCTAATTCATCTATATATTTCCTCTTATCCCTTTTAATGCATCTTCTCACTTCTTTGTTCACCTCTGTGTAAGCTTCCTGTGTCTTGGCTTTATTACTTCTTGTTTTGCTTTTATTTATGTCTGCTTTCTTGTTCTTTCTTTCTTTAATTTTATCCAGGGTCTCTGCTGTCATCCATGCCTTATTCTGGCGTTCTCTTTTCCCCAGTGTTTCTTCGCATGTCTCTTTCCATATATTTTTTACCTGTTTCCAATGATCTTCTATATTTATTGTATTTTCTAGTTGTTGGAGGACTTGGTATTTGTTTGATATTGTGACTGCGAATTTATCTTTAATTCCTTGTTCTTTAAGAAACCCTACATTGAAATACGTTCTGTCCTTATTCGTTGTAGTATACCTTTTTAATTTAATTTTAAGTTTGGCTAACAGCAGATGATGATCAGAAGCTATATCTGCCCCTCTATATACTTTTACATCCTGTAAGGATGACTTAAACTTATTATTAATACATATGTGATCAATTTGATTTTCCGTTCTATGATCTGGTGACACCCATGTAGCTTTGTGTATTCTTTTATGTTGGAATATTGTTCCTCCTAGGCTCATTTGATTAAGGGCGCAGAAATTCACAAATATCTCTCCATTCTCGTTTATATCTCCAAGTCCATGTTTTCCCATAATCTCTTCAAAGCCTCTGTTGTCTGATCCTACCTTAGCATTTAGGTCTCCCATCAAGATTATAATATCCTTGGCTCGTCTTGCATCCATCTGGCATTGTAGCTGTTTATAAAAATCATCTTTAACTGAGTCATCTTTATCGTTGGTTGGTGCATAGCATTGTATAATGTGTAATTTTATTTTGTTTTTGGTTGTTCTAAATGTTGCTCTCACCAGTCTTGGTCCCACTGCCTCCCATTCTATTAGTGTCTTCTGTGCATTCTTTGATAGCATTATAGCTGCCCCTTCGCTATGTTGTGCTCCTGGTTCCTGGTGTCCTGATGATAAAATCATCTCCCCTGTATTCAATTTTATTCTCTCCGCTCCCAGCCATCTTGTTTCACACATTCCCAGAATATCTATCTTGTAGTTGTTCATTTCTGCTGCGACTTGTGCCGCTTTTCCCTGTTCGTTAAGGGTACGAACATTCCATGTGCCAATTCTGGATGATTTCCTGGTAGACAAAGGGTGAGTCGGCAACCCGGACTCCTTATGGCTTTCTCCGGATTATTGACTTATGTAGATATGGTTATTATCTTCCTCGGTGTTATTGACATTTTTTTTTTAATCAGCTGACACAATGCTCACCCGGTTTGTGGGCAAGGTCGGTGTTTATGACAAAGGCTGCAGTCTTGGTAGCGTCGATGCTGGGCGGTAAGTGGTTTCGCGGAAGACACTAACAAGGGAGCAACGTCGAACGAAAATATCCGACATCAGGAGGTTGTAAATATCCCCCGTGTTCATTTTTCTCAAACGGTGAAGTCTGTTAGAACCTGACGTGTCTTGGACACATCGATTACTGAGTCCAACTCGGCGTAGACGATAACTTGTAGGAGAGTTGTTGTGGGAGCGGCGAACTTGAGATCTATTGACAAGGGCCCGCTTGTGGCTAGCTCAAAATAGAATCCATCAAGCAGGCTGGGGGAGAGGTCAAAGCCAAATAGACAAAATCCGTCCTTGAACTCTCGATAATCACCGTTATTTCCAGCGTCTTTACCAATCAGACCCATGGTCAGATTTCTACCAAAAAAGGCTCGCGCATACTGATTTCGTTCAAAATCCATAGTTAGAGGATTTCCGGATATACACTTCGACCGTCAGGTTCATATAAGTCAAACCAAAGTGTTGAAAATTGAACGGATTAGCGGTATAAACACCATTAAAGGCACTGGCTGTAATCAGACCTATCACTATACGGGTTGGTGTTTGATATAAAAATAAAGTGTCTTGACTGTGGGAAAACATTCAGCAAGCGATGGAAAATGTTTTGATGGTAACCCTCTTGACCGGGTACCGAGCATTCCCGCTTAAAAGAGCCTTTTCGTGGGCCAGAGAAATCGCCAGGTTTAGCTTAGCTTTCCTGACCACAAGTGCAGCGTAAGTGATCACACTCTTGTATCCCACAAACCTATCATGAGCAATGATGTTGAATACGTCCTTAGAGGGCGTGAGTTTGATATTTACGTCGACTCTGTTTAACATGTAACAATCCTGCACAAAGACATCAGAGTGCAAACGACCCATCATTTCTACCTTTTTACTACCCGAAGTCAAATTGCGCCGTGTTTTAAATCCTTCGTTATCTTGCATATTATCGTGGTGTCCTGTTGTGTTTTTGTAGAACAGAGCAGCCGTCAAGTGTCGCGTTTTCATATCCCCACCCCCTCTCCCGTAGTTTAGCGTAGCCTCGAACACTGCTCTAAAAGGATAAGTATTCTCCGATGGTGTAATCAAGCGCATCTTTTATCATCAACGCATTTAAATGCACAAATGAAAGCCTCGGATATATTGTATAACCCCGGTGCCAGAGTCACGGTGAAGGAAGATCTAACGCCGTGAATTTCGTTGTTAGCGAGAGGATCGTAACGAATCCAGATATCACCCTCTATTACGTTAAAAAAAATTAAGCGGAAACTGTATCTCCACCACACCGATCTCATATTGCGTCGAAATGTCAATGGTCTGTTGGGAGTTTAACGAAAAAGTGACCTGGGTTATTATCCTTAAAAAAAACTCCATAGAGGCGTTGCTGGGTAGCGTGACATAAAAACTCATGCTCCTTGATTCACCGTCTTCTCTCCAACTTTGGATTCGAGAGCATGTAACCCAAACAACTGCTCCGTAAGGCTATCCACAGTTTTTCGTCCTTCGCGTCTGGCTTTTCGGGGGTCAGATTTAACAGCGAGACCGCGACATATATAATCACAGTTTAAGAAAGACAATCTCTAATCGGGGGAATAGTTTCCCAAACACTGGCCAGAGCGAGGTTCTCTCACCTCCCGGATTCAGGGCTCGAATAACAGGTTCTTCAAAAGTTTCACCTTCTTCTACCATCTCTAGTTTTTGTATCTGACAATGTCCTTGGTCGGTATCCAACTGTTGAATGAGGAATCATACCCAAACCACTTGACTGAACTCTCTTTTCGTCCCAGTGACATGAGACGCTCGGTTATGATACTCTTGATTCTGTACTCGTGCTTGTCTCCAACTTTTTGAATTTTTGGCAGGTAGAATGACCTCTCTATTTCATCGCCCTTATCGTCTTTCAACACGTATTTAACGGGTTTTGTTTCATTTACTCGACTGATGGTAAGCAGTTCCTCCGTCCAAGCCGGGGCATAACCTTTTTTTTTAATATTGGCTCTGCACAGGACCAGTCTAACTCGATCACCGACCTTATACAGGGGTCTTTCAAATTTAAAGCTGTGTTTGTTACTACACAACGTGTTCCACACCTGTTCTTGATTGTCTGTACTGACGTCGCCAATGCCATTTTTTATACTTCTGTGATACGAATGGTTATAACATCGAAGTAGGGCGGGTAGGACGTGGACATAAGACAGTTGATTGGATGTCGTGAAATATCGCCACATCCGTTGTTTCAGAGTCCTGTTAAAGCGTTCGACCACGGCGGCCTTAATATCTTCATTCTGTGTATAGAAAAAGTGAACGTTGTTGTCAGCGAGAAATTTCTGAAATGTTCTGTTCAGAAACTCTGACCCTATATCGGATTGAAAACTCGCGGGTTTCCCATCAAGAAATATCTTACCGACGGCTTCGACTAAGGATTTGTCCGTTTTGGTTCGTATCGATACAGACCACACGAATTTGCTGAAAACATCCACACAAGAAACTAAATAGGAATACCCATCGTTGTATTTTTTCAAATGTCTCAAATCAGTTAGGTCTGATTGATATTGTTGCCTTATTAATTGACTGATTTATTTGATTTGGTTTAATTCGAATGTGAAAGAGTGAGAAAAGAGGAAAGAGTACCAATAACACCGAGGAGGATGACGTCAGCAGATATTTACATAAAATATTCAGCCCGATGAACAAGCGTAAGATAACACCTGATGATGCTTTCCTCAATTTAATAACACATAACACACAACATATTTACATCAGCCCACGGAGTAACACCTCGACCGGTATGGCACATGATAATGATGGTGCTACCAGGTCAAAGACACTAAAACACGACTTCTTCAGGAATAACACCCCCTTTTCCTCCATTTAACCCTCAAGATTAGATTTACTTTCCAAAGTCACTACCTGTCAATAACATCGAGGAAGTGTCAGCTGATTAAAAAAAATGTCAGTAACACCGAGGAAGATAACAACCATATCTACATAAGTCAATGAAATAACGGAACATGCTTTCTGTTACTGCTAGATTTCCAAAGTCCTTTACATATCGATCACGCTTTACTACAAAACACGCCAACCGCTATGACACATGATGATGATTTAAACACACCCCTCACCACAACAAACCAGGCCACATGACACATGATGATGATTTCCCCTCACCACAACAAACCAGGCCACAACAAACCACGGAGCACAACAAGGTCACCGAGATGACACTCTCACCGGTCACCTGGCCTGCTAACACGGTCAGGTCACGCCCGGGTCAAAAAAAATTCTTACCATCGAAAATGTGCGTGTATACTTTCCATATAATGAAAAATGTTCCTTGACGCACAGCGGCAGTGCGTGTATACATTTTACATAGACATAAATGCATATAAATTGTGCATTTTCACGCACTAAGACAACGTATTATCAACAACCTTTACTACTATTGAGTTATTTGTGAGTCATCATCATTGCACTCCGAACATGTCGATAGGTACTCAGATTCCCTCCTCAGCAAGTCCCGCAGTGTCCAGCGACTGACGACTCCAGTTTTATGTTGGTTGATAAGTCTTCTTATACGCCCACCAAGTTTCTCGTTTCTGGCTGTACCCATCTTAACTCCCATCTCCTCTTTCATCCGAAGAAATGACGCGGATTCATGGTTGTCCAATTCCTGTATCCTTCCCATATCTTGGAGGGCACTGATGATGTCCGCCCGATCCATTGGTTGACCGTCTTCAATGACAGCACAGCTAGACAACCTGTCCGCTCTTTCATTTGCCCGTATGTCCGCATATTCAGGGACGTAGATAAAGGTGACCGTACGTGTTTTTGACTTCTGTAGTTGACTCTACCCGTTGCATGCGTTCAAAGCAACTTTTTCTTTATCATGCTAATCGAATCACTTAATATGCAGGTGTGGGTGTAGTCTTGTGACTCTAACCAGATGAATGCCTTAGTCACTGCCATCATCTCCATCGTCAAGCTACTCGTAGTTATAACGTATATACCATGTCTTCTATGACTATTCTGCCTGCCGAGCGTGCTGTAAATGCCCCTGCACTCCTGTGGTGTCGTATTACGAATTCGCCTATAGATGACAGCATCTTTCTCATCGCTGTTATCCTCGATGAGCCTGTTGACCTCTTCCTGGTCTCAAATTGCCTTCGTGGCTTTATCCCCCCTCCACCAACCCTTCCCCCCATGTCTGTGTAGTGAGATCTGATGCACTCTGGGATAACAGCAGAAAGCAGAAGCCCCATGAACACTTCGCCCACGTTAAAGAACCATTAAAAGTTGCAAATATAATTAGGATAAAAATAGCGGCTGCCCGGGTTTAAAAAAAAATTTTTCAGCAAATCTACTCTTGCTGAAGATGGAGGTATTAGGCCGAAAGGCTCACATTTCTCGGTTTTAGCGTCATCTAGCGACACACGCCCACTTAACGCGCCAAACTATAAGAAGAATGAACCAATTAAAACAAACAAACCAAGAGTTTGTTTTTCTATTACCACATAAAAACATGGCTACAGTTTCATTTTTGTGTATGTTTTCGTCACCTTTGTGTGGTTAACTTTCCATCCACTGACCAACAAAATTCCCGAGACAGAGAGAGAAAGAAACAAAAACACAGCTTTCTGTAATAAAATTCCCACAGAGGATCCGTGATTTCTCAACACTCCACGATTCATAACTTCCGCTTATCAAAAAGAGGCGGTGTGCTATTTTAGGGGAAGTCTGGGATTGAAAATAGACCGGAAGTAGATGGGAGCACGCGATGAGACGATCGAGAGGAGCGGGGATTGAAAGAATATGTTTAAAAAAAACAAGTTGTTCAAATAGACGGGAATTTAGCAAATTGATTGAGAAAAGCAACTTGGGTGTTGATTAAGTTTCGTCGAAAGAGCAATTGATGACGGGAAGATAGAAAAGATCATCATCAATGAGTACCGTCTACGCATCGAAAGTTGGCTACCCTGGAGCGCCATTCCGCTGTCTCTTGCTTTGATAGTGCAGGTTGTCATAGGTTGACTTGTCCATCTTTTGATGTTACCCGGCCATGTTAGTCTTGGTCTGCCTCTGTCTCTTGTCTTGATGGTGCAGGTTGTCATAGGCTGACTTGTCTATCTTTTGATGTTACCCGTCCATGTTAATCTTGGTCTGCCGCTGTCTCTTGCTTTGATAGTGCAGGTTGTCATAGGCTGACTTGTCTATCTTTTGATGTTACCCGTCCATGTTAGTCTTGGTCTGCCTCTGTCTCTTGTCTTGATGGTGCAGGTTGTCATAGGCTGACTTGTGTATCTTTTGATGTTACCCGTCCATGTTAATCTTGGTCTGCCGCTGTCTCTTGCTTTGATAGTGCAGGTTGTCATAGGCTGACTTGTCTATCTTTTGATGTTACCCGTCCATGTTAGTCTTGGTCTGCCTCTGTCTCTTGCTTTGATAGTGCAGGTTGTCATAGGCTGACTTGTGTATCTTTTGATGTTACCCGTCCATGTTAATCTTGGTCTGCCGCTGTCTCTTGCTTTGATAGTGCAGGTTGTCATAGGCTGACTTGTCTATCTTTTGATGTTACCCGTCCATGTTAATCTTGGTCTGCCTCTGTCTCTTGCTTTGATAGTGCAGGTTGTCATAGGCTGACTTGTCTATCTTTTGATGTTACCCGTCCATGTTAGTCTTGGTCTGCCTCTGTCTCTTGCCTTGATGGTGCAGGTTGTCATAGACTGACTTGTCCATCTCTTGATGTTACCCGTCAATGTTAGTCTTGGTCTGCCTCTGTCTCTTGCCTTGATGGTGCAGGTTGTCATAGACTGACTTGTCCATCTCTTGATGTTACTCGCCCATGTTAGTCTTGGTCTGCCTCTGTCTCTTGCCTTGATGGTGCAGGTTGTCATAGACTGACTTGTCCATCTCTTGATGTTACTCGTCCATGTAAGTCTTGGTCTGCCTCTGTCTCTTGTCTTGATGGTGCAGGTTGTCATAGACTGACTTGTCCATCTCTTGATGTTACTCGTCCATGTAAGTCTTGGTCTGCCTCTGTCTCTTGCCTTGATGGTGCAGGTTGTCATAGACTGACTTGTCCATCTCTTGATGTTACTCGTCCATGTTAGTCTTGGTCTGCCTCTTTTACCTTCCTTTTTTCCTTCCAAGATTACTTTTAGGAGGCTGATGTGTCTTTTAACATGCCCGCAAAATGTCATTTATCTGTTTGAATTGTGTTTGGTAGTTCTCTTTTCATTTGTGGTTGTTTGAAGACTTCATCATTTGTTTTCTTTTCGTTCCATCCAATTCTTCATATTCTTCTCTAAATCCACATTGCCCTAAATCATAGGCTTCAATTTTCTGTTCTGTTTATATAAAAAATAGAGGATAACTCATACAGAGTGGGAAAGGAATGGGTATCCTTTGATGATATGAAAGAAAAGAGGGATTTTCAAGTTGATGAAAGTATGGAGAAATAGACATCGGAGCTATATAGAGTAAACTGTGACCTATGGAAACGAATCATGGACAGTAATAAAACAAATGAAAAGATGATTAGAGGATACATAGATGGGTTTCTCAGAAGAATGTTGAGAGTTCCCTAGATAGTTAAAAAAGACCAACAAGGAAATTCTCAAAGAGGCCAACACAAAAACGGGAGCTCTTAAAAAACATCAGAAAAAAACAATCAACATTTTTCGGGCACATCATGAGAAGAGGAAAGTTGGAGTACTTGGTTCTTCTACCTATTTAGCCCCCTTGAATACTTGGTTACAACTGGCAAAATACAGGTAAAGAGAGTTCGAGGACGACAAAGAGAGAATATACCAGAAAGTCTGGTGTCATGGCATGGATGCTAGTCAATAACAGAATTGGTACGATGTACTGTAGATAGTGAACTGTGGAAGGACATGATCGCCTACACCAACCGGTATGGCACATGCTAATGATGAGTTAGACGCGCTTCAAGTAGAAAACATTTTGAAAGAAAAAAAGATCGACTAGTGATTTTGCTGTTCGACTTATCAGTTCAGTATATCATAATGTAAGATTACGAGAAGTCTGTATTGTTACAAATATGAATGTGACGATACCACTCACCGCATCCTGGTTGCTTCAAGTTTCGAACCTAGCGTTCACAGCTGAAACCAACCAAATGACAAACAGATAGAAAGTGACTGGTAACGGCATCACGATACATAGAAATGCGAAGTTGCTGTAAAGCTGATGATAGTTATGAAAATAAAAGAAAATGAGGTATGGTAACAGCTTTACGTTGGTGAGAAGCAAAACAAAAGTAGACCGACGTTTCGGCCAAGTCAGCTGGAACATTAAACAACACACACATATATAAGGATATACACAGAAATGTAACTACATGGCGATAATAGGTTAGACTCTCAAACAAGGGAAATGAGTCACTTCCCTGTGGCCCGGAACTTGGTCGGACACCGACTGGGCTGTAATTGATCAGGCCGGCGGACACAGGAAGTGTGAAATACGGTAAAAGGGAAATGTTTTAAAACAATGTTGAGGTAGGTACACGATCCCAGACTCTACTATTACCGTAAACGTTTATATGAGTTGCTGGTATATGGTGGATAGGCGGCGGGAACAATTGAAGGCTATGCATGAAAAGTGTTCCTTGTTGCAGTTTCCTCATATTCAAAGCCCGGCTTGTTGCAGGAGCTACTGAATTAGGTGCTCTGTGCACACCGTGAGCTGTGTGTTTCATCCGTTTTGATCATGTTTCGATATTCCAATTGTTTACGATGAGTGATGATATCGTATGACAGGGAACAGTTGGCTGTGTTCACTTTCTGTGCGGTTTCGCCTTATATCTTTTGGCGTGTGCTGAGGCTGCTATGATGGGGACTACAGTTACCTTTCTTTGTTTGGGAGATGTGTTAGTAATTAGGAAGATTCCGCTGGCACGGGCGGTTGAGCAATTATGTATTTTAATTCGTTTGCAGTGATACCGGGGCCTTCCATAACCAGATAATAAGATGAGTTGATTCCCAATGAGTTAATCCACGTGCAAAAAATTTTGTTTCTTAAAGTATCCAAACAACAAAAACATAAATCTGTGCATACCTTCAGCTATGGGCGTGTACACCGAACAGAGAGGGCGGGGGTTGTTGAACCTCGGTGGCCTAGTTGGGAAAACCACCCGACTGGACTACCGACGTTCGGACGACCCGTGTTCGATTCCCGCTGGAAGCATTGTGAGTTGTACTTGTGGTTGGAAAAAAAATACCCCCGCGGTCGACCCAGCCGCTGGCAGAAATGGGTACCAGGGTAGTAGTCTGGGAAGAGGAGGAATGCCTCCTCGCGCCGTGAGTTTCGATGCTCGAAGCGACACTTTCCAGAAGTCTCCGAACATTTCTAGATAGGCGGAATTATTTGTAATATATATATGTTATTTTATATTCATCATCATCAAGGACCGGGCCTACTGGCGTAGGTGATCATGTCTCTCCATAACTTTCGATTTCGGCAGCTATTTATCATTTCTGTTGTTGACCTTCTGCCAAGCCATTCTCTTAAGCTGTCTGTTATTTTTTATCTTTGCTTCCCTCTATCTCTTCGTCCCTCAATTTTCCCAGTTGTTACAATATATTCCAGCTGTTCTCTTCTCATTACATGGCCAAAAAATGATGATTGTTTCTTCCTAATATTGGAGATTAGCTCTCTTTTTGCTTTGACCTCTCTCAGAACCTCTTCATTACTCTTTCTAGCTGCCGATGGTACTCTCAACATTCTTCTGTAAAATCACATTTGTACAGACTCCAGTGATTTTCTTGTCTGTTGTCCTATTGTCCATGATTCGCATCCATATGTTAAGACTGGCTCTACATAACATTTAAGAACTCTTTTTCTTGTTTCTATTGTCAAAAATGGATTACATAGTATCTTCCTCATTTTTTGGAAAGCTGCTTTTGCCAGAGAGCCATTCCGCATCTCACCACTTTTGTACATCTTCCATCTGAGGTTAACAAAGTTCCCAAATATTTAAATTCATTTACCTGTTTTAATATTGTTCCACTTGTCTTTATTTTGCACTGAGGTGATGGCTTTTTCTTTGTTGTTACCATTACTTCTGTCTTTTTGCTATTAAGGCTGAGTCATTTATTTTTGCTTTCTTTCACTATAATGTCCAACATTTCTTGTAACTCATTTTCACTCTTAGCGATTAAGACTGTATCATCAGCATACCTTAGATTAGTTATATTATGACCTCCAATTGTTATTCCAGGCATGTCCCTTATGGATCTTAAAATAACCTCACTATAAATATTAAACAAATCTGGTGACAGCACACAACCTTGTCTAACACCCTGTTTTATTTGTTGAAACATTCCCAATTGGTTTCCAGTTATTATGGCCGATGTTTGTTGCCAGTACATGTTTTTTTTTATTCTTAGATCTTTGCTGTCTAGGTTTATGCTTTCTAAAATTTTTATTATTTCTTGGTGCTTTACTTTGTCAAATGCCTTGGTGTAATCTATGGAACATAGTTATAGATATGTTTTCACCTCTATGACTCTTTCTACTAAAGATCTTATGATATAAATGGCATTGCTTGTTCCTTTATCTCTAACAAAACCACACTGTTCATCGCTAATTTCTGGACTGATTTTGTTTCGCACTCTTTGCATGATGATTCTTAGTAATATCTTAGTCATGTGACTCATAAGGCTTATTGTGCGATGATCATCGCATTCAATCGCACCCGATTTCTTTGGTAGGGCTATGAATATTGATTTGAGCATGTCGTCTGGTATATATCCGCTGTTGTAGATATCATTCAATATTTTTGTTATTATTTCTATTCCAAAATCACCCATGGCTTCAATCTCTTCTCTAGTTAAATTATGTGGTCCAGGAGCTTTGCCTGCTTTCATATTGCGCAAGGCATCTTCCACTTCTTCTCTGAGTATTTCTGGTCCTTCTCCATTATCCTTAATATTTACTTCCGTTCGTTCATCATTATAAAGATCTTTAATGTATTCTGTCCATCGTTCCCTTATGTTTTCTTGATCAATCAACAGTTCTCCTTTCTTTGATCTTAAACATCCAGTTTTTTATTGCGTTTTTCTTCCTGTTAATTCCTCAATTTGTTTGTATATAGCTTTAGCATCTCCTTTCTGTTGCATTTCAATCTCTTTGCATCTCTCTTTTAGCCATGCTTCTTTTGCTTCATTGCATTTTACTACAATTTCTTTATTTAATCTCTTATACTCATCTTTATTTTCTTTATTTCTTCTTCTTGTATCCATTAGCTGCAAAATGTCATCTGTCATCCATTTCTTTCTTGAATTTGTCCTCACTGGTGGTATGAACTCTTTTGATGTTTGTTGCATTGATTCTTTTAGCATTTCTCACTGTTCATCAATGCATTGTATCTTCTCTATTTCATTGTACTGGTTCTGAATTGTGATTTTATATTTGTCTTGCAACTTCTTGTCTGATTTTTAGTAAATCTTAATTTAACTTGATGTTAACTGAGGCTCGTTTTGTTGTTTATAATTTTACTCTAAGCTTTCCCACAACTGGTACATGATCACTATTGCAATCTGCCCCTGGTCTAGTTTTCACACACACTAGACTGTTTCTAAATCTATCGCTTATCATTATATAATCAATTTGATGACGTGCGTTGTCCCCTTACAATATTTTATATTATATATCATTATATTTCACATATGGGTGAAAACTCGCGTGCTAAGACGCAGATTCAAGTCGCGTACTTTACCTTGACCTTTACACCCAACAGAAGAGCACAAAAGCATGCGTACGTAACCTACATTCATACCGGAGCTTCCCCTTACGTCTAACAGATATCACCACACCACCAACTGCCCGATTTAACAAGGGTCCCCCCCCCCACCACTTCTATCTAATATCAACAAACTACAGGTCAAGGCCGGGGGTTCCCCTCGTCTTGTACTTAAAATAGCAACAACCGTCCCCAAAGTATCACAAAGCCACGAATCAATGCCCTGGACATTCTGGCACTGTCCTGTAATTTAGCAGGCTGACCGGACACTAGCTGACGTATGACGTCACAAGGTCATTAGCCTCATTTAAGTTGCCGGTTGAGTCACTGGGCCGGCATGGATGACCTCATCGCATGGCACTGTTCGACGGTTGCTGGGTTTGTCTCAACGGACGACACAAATAATTATCAAAGCTCCGATTATTCTGAACAAATGATCGCCACCATTCTGTGAGACAACACTCACTGCTATCTCTCATTACTCTGTGGGTGAGTTCGCAAAAATACGCTCTTCTCTCCTACTTCTTTATCGCCGTTCTTCTCTTCTTCTCCTTCCTCCTCCTCCTCTTCTTTTTATTCTTTCATCTATCCTCTCCGCACTTACCTTTTTATTCTTTCATCTATCCTCTCCGCACTTACCTTTTTATTCTTTCATCTATCCTCTCCGCACTTACCTTTTTATTCTTTCATCTATCCTCTCCGCACTTATCTTTTTATTCTTTCATCTATCCTCTCCGCACTTATCTTTTTATTCTTTCATCTATCCTCTCCGCACTTATCTTTTTATTCTTTCATCTATCCTCTCCGCACTTATCTTTTTATTCTTTCATCTATCCTCTCCGCACTTACCTTTTTATTCTTTCATCTATCCTCTCCGCACTTACCTTTTTATTCTTTCATCTATCCTCTCCGCACTTATCTTTTATTCTTTCATCTATCCTCTCCGCACTTATCTTTTTATTCTTTCATCTATCCTCTCCGCACTTATCTTTTTATTCTTTCATCTATCCTCTCCGCACTTATCTTTTTATTCTTTCATCTATCCTCTCCGCACTTACCTTTTTATTCTTTCATCTATCCTCTCCGCACTTACCTTTTTATTCTTTCATCTATCCTCTCCGCACTTATCTTTTTATTCTTTCATCTATCATCTCCGCACTTACCTTTTTATTCTTTCATCTATCCTCTCCGCACTTACCTTTTTATTCTTTCATCTATCCTCTCCGCACTTATCTTTTTATTCTTTCATCTATCATCTCCGCACTTACCTTTTTATTCTTTCATCTATCCTCTCCGCACTTATCTTTTTATTCTTCTTTCTCCTCCTCTACCTCCGCTGTCCTGTCTTCTCCTTTCTTCTTCTTCTTTTTCTTCTCTCCGTCCATATTCTTCACCTCTTCTTTGTCCACTTTTTCTTCTTCTTCTTCTTCTTCTTCTTCTTTTTCTTCTCTCCGTCCATATCCTTCACCTCTTCTTTGTCCACTTTTTTTCTTCTTCTTCTTCTTCTTCTTCTTCTTCTTCTTCTTCTTCTTCTTCTTTTTCTTCTCTCCGTCCATATCCTTCACCTCTTCTTTGTCCAATTCTTCTTCTTCTTCTTCTTCTTCTCTCCGTCCATATCCTTCACCTCTTCTTTGTCCACTTCTTCTTCTCCTTCTCTCCGTCCATATCCTTCACCTCTTCTTTGTCCACTTCTTCTACTTCTTCTTCTTCTTCTTCTTCTCTCTGTCCATATCCTTCACCTCTTCTTTGTCCACTTCTTCTTCTCCTTCTCTCTGTCCATATCCTTCACCTCTTCTTTGTCCAATTCTTCTTCTTCTTCTTCTTCTTATTCTTCTTCTTCTCTCTGTCCATATCCTTCACCTCTTCTTTGTCCACTTCTTCTTCTCCTTCTCTCCGTCCATATCCTTCACCTCTTCTTTGTCCACTTCTTCTTCTCCTTCTCTCCGTCCATATCCTTCACCTCTTCTTTGTCCACTTCTTCTACTTCTTCTTCTTCTTCTTCTTCTCTCTGTCCATATCCTTCACCTCTTCTTTGTCCACTTCTTCTTCTCCTTCTCTCTGTCCATATCCTTCACTTCTTCTTTGTCTACTTTTTCTACTTTTTCTTCTTCTTCTTCTCTCTGTCCATATCCTTCACCTCTTCTTTGTCCACTTCTTCTTCTCCTTCTCTCTGTCCATATCCTTCACTTCTTCTTTGTCTACTTTTTCTACTTCTTCTTCTTCTCCTTCTCTCTGTCCATATCCTTCACCTCTTCTTTGTCCACTTCTTCTTCTTCTTCTTCTTCTTCTTCTTCTTCTCTCCGTCCATATCCTTCACTTCTTCTTTGTCCTCTTTTTATTCTTCTTTCTTCACATCTTCTTTTTTCTACTTCCTCTTTTTATTCTTCCTTCTACTTTTTTTCTTCTTCCATCTCTTCTTTTCTCTGATCTTATCCTTCCATTCGTCTCCTTAACCGTTTTTTTCCTCCACGTCTTCATTTTTCTTCCTCTTTCTCCTCATTTTCTTCTGATCTTGTTTTCATTTCTTGCCCCACATCATCTTTCTTCTTCTACCCGCACGTCTTGTTGACCGATCAATATTGCTTATTAAGGGCCGCACTAAATGACATGAACAGAGCGTACACGTCTTGTTGACCGATCAATATTGCTTATTAAGGGCCGCACTAAATGACATGAACAGAGCGTACACGTCTTGTTGACCGATCAATATTGCTTATTAAGGGCCGCACTAAATGACATGAACAGAGCGTACACGTCTTGTTGACCGATCAATAGTGCTTATTAAGGGCCGCACTAAATGTCATGAACAGAGCGTACACGTCTTGTTGACCGATCAATATTGCTTATTAAGGGCCGCACTAAATGACATGAACAGAGCGTACACGTCTTGTTGACCGATCAATATTGCTTATTAAGGGCCGCACTAAATGACATGAACAGAGCGTACACGTCTTGTTGACCGATCAATATTGCTTATTAAGGGCCGCACTAAATGACATGAACAGAGCGTACACGTCTTGTTGACCGATCAATATTGCTTATTAAGGGCCGCACTAAATGACATGAACAGAGCGTACACGTCTTGTTGACCGATCAATATTGCCTATTAAGGGCCGCACTAAATGACATGAACAGAGCGTACACGTCTTGTTGACCGATCAATATTGCCTATTAAGGGCCGCACTAAATGACATGAACAGAGCGTACACGTCTTGTTGACCGATCAATATTGCCTATTAAGGGCCGCACTAAATGACATGAACAGAGCGTACACGTCTTGTTGACCGATCAATATTGCCTATTAAGGGCCGCACTAAATGACATGAACAGAGCGTACACGTCTTGTTGACCGATCAATATTGCCTATTAAGGGCCGCACTAAATGACATGAACAGAGCGTACACGTCTTGTTGACCGATCAATATTGCCTATTAAGGGCCGCACTAAATGACATGAACAGAGCGTACACGTCTTGTTGACCGATCAATATTGCTTATTAAGGGCCGCACTAAATGACATGAACAGAGCGTACACGTCTTGTTGACCGATCAATATTGCTTATTAAGGGCCGCACTAAATGACATGAACAGAGCGTACACGTCTTGTTGACCGATCAATATTGCTTATTAAGGGCCGCACTAAATGACATGAACAGAGCGTACACGTCTTGTTGACCGATCAATATTGCTTATTAAGGGCCGCACTAAATGACATGAACAGAGCGTACACGTCTTGTTGACCGATCAATATTGCTTATTAAGGGCCGCACTAAATGACATGAACAGAGCGTACACGTCTTGTTGACCGATCAATATTGCTTATTAAGGGCCGCACTAAATGACATGAACAGAGCGTACACGTCTTGTTGACCGATCAATATTGCTTATTAAGGGCCGCACTAAATGACATGAACAGAGCGTACACGTCTTGTTGACCGATCAATATTGCTTATTAAGGGCCGCACTAAATGACATGAACAGAGCGTACACGTCTTGTTGACCGATCAATATTGCTTATTAAGGGCCGCACTAAATGACATGAACAGAGCGTACACGTCTTGTTGACCGATCAATATTGCTTATTAAGGGCCGCACTAAATGACATGAACAGAGCGTACACGTCTTGTTGACCGATCAATATTGCTTATTAAGGGCCGCACTAAATGACATGAACAGAGCGTACACGTCTTGTTGACCGATCAATATTGCTTATTAAGGGCCGCACTAAATGACATGAACAGAGCGTACACGTCTTGTTGACCGATCAATATTGCTTATTAAGGGCCGCACTAAATGACATGAACAGAGCGTACACGTCTTGTTGACCGATCAATATTGCTTATTAAGGGCCGCACTAAATGACATGAACAGAGCGTACACGTCTTGTGTTGTAGATGACAAAAAGCGTCACGTCTTGTACCAACACATCCGGGTGGAGCAGACAGCTCAGTGGTTAGTGAACTGGACTACAAAGGAGAAGGGGTAGGGTTTGGTCCCAATCGACGGCTTCCGGTTGCACCCAGCCTTAAATGGGTACCGGATTTTTTCTGGGAAAGGAAAGTGGCACGGGCGTAATACCGACCACATTACCCCAAAACTCATGTGCCGAAGGTCTGTAAAATACATGGTCACTAACACCATATTCCCTATACGCCACTTGGCGTGACGGGGCTCTTTACTTTTTTTTTACTAACACATGCTGGTGGAGCAAATAGCAGGGCCGGCGAACCATCAGCTGACCAAGACCTAGCAGTTCTACCTCCTCGCTGTCTCCCCTGGTAACAGTCTGCGTCAAAACAGACTGGCAAACAGAGGCTAGGATCGCCGTGTTCCCTGTAATATTGGCTGTTGCTGATATAGAAGACCCAGTACTGCAGTACGTCTGGGCTGGACTAGTAGTTTCCCAGCATAGCCTAGGACAGACGAACTCCAACCTCTCCAATAAGAGCCGGGAATGTCAAGAAAAGCGTTACGACCCGCCACATCAATGAGTCAAAGGGCACCCTGCCAGCATCAACTCGTGGCATTACGTCAACACCAACACGTCCGTCTTCACCGCGGCATTTATTGGAACAGTTACCCTCCATCTACGATTAATCATCGCTTCCACAGAATGGCTAGTCAACAGGCTTGCCCTGAAAAGATGAAGTAGAAGCTTTATCAGCTCTGGTTCGTTGATCCTCACGCAAATAATCGGCCCAAGAACTGTTGGGAATGGATGGAAGTGTTATATTTCCCCGCATTAAACCGAAGATGTAGAAGATTGAGAAGGCAAGTGATTTCCCACGATGTTATTGCTGTACTTAACTTATTGAACCACAGATTCATTTTCAATTCACGTCCGTGTGGGTCACGGGTCTAGGAGAACGGTAATGGGAAACAAGAATAGAACCACTGTCACCTGCCTTGTCTGTGTGGGTAAGGTGTCTATGATATCGGTAGTGAGAGACATGAAAAGAGCCAATGTCACGTGCCTTGTTCGTGTGGGTAACCGGGCTATGAGAACGGTAATGAGAGACAAGAATAGAGCCAATGTCACCTGCCTTGTTTTTATGGGCAACATGTCTATGATCACAACAATTTTATGCAACAAATATATGTCAATAGAAGTGAGAAAGAGAGTTCATCGGTGAGAGATAGAGCCAATTCTGATCTTTGAAAGCGAATCATGGACAGTAGACAAACAAATGAAAAGGCGATTAAAGGCCACAGAGATGGGATTTTTCAGAAGAATGTTGAAAGTTCCCTGGACAGCTAAAAAGACCAACGAGGACATTCTCAAAGAGGCCAACACAAAAAGGGAGCTCTTAAAAAACATCAGAAAGAAACAATCAACATTTCTCAGGCACATCATGAGAAGAGGAAAGTTGGAATACTTGGTTCTTCTTTCTTTCTGTTCTCTTTCTCACTGGTACCTAACATATGTCGTGGTTCATATCATTTGTCGTTCTTGAGCTGCTCGAACTGTCTGAATTAGTGATTTTCCTTTGTTGTTACATGTCTCTGTCACTGCATCTATCCATCTTCTTCTTTTCTCTTTCTCACTGATACCTAAAAGGTGTCGTGGTTTATATCATTTGTCGTTCTTGAGCTGCTCGAACTGTCTGAATTAGTGATTTTCCTTTGTTGTTACATGTCTCTATCACTGCATCTATCCATCTTCTTCTTTTCTCTTTCTCACTGATACCTAAAAGGTGTCGTGGTTCATATCATTTGTCGTTCTTGAGCTGCTCGAACTGTCTGAATTAGTGATTTTCCTTTGTTGTTACATGTCTCTATCACTGCATCTATCCATCTTCTTCTGTTCTCTTTCTCACTGATACCTAAAAGGTGTCGTGGTTATATCATTTGTCATTCTTGAGCTGCTCGAACTGTCTGAATTAGTGATTTTCCTTTGTTGTTACATGTCTCTGTCACTGCATCTATCCATCTCCTTCTGGGTCTTCCTCTTGGTCTTTTTCCATGCATTCTCGAGAAGAACGCACTTGATGTTGATTGGTGAGGATTCATTCTGACCAGGTGGCCAAACCATTTAAGTTATTGTTATACGATACTTGGTTACAGCTGGCAAAATACAAGGAAAGAGAGATCGCGGACGACAAAAAGAGAAAATACTGGATAGCTTGGTGTCATGGCATGGACAACAGTCAACAATAGAATTGATACGATGAAAGGTAGATAGAAAGTTGTGGAGGGACATGATCGCCTGCGCTAACCGGTATGACACATGATGATGAGTCCTTCATGGTGCTCCAATACAAGCTCAGATTGTCCTCTTGCCCTCTGCTGAAATCTACTGAATGACAGCAGCTTCTGGGGATCACATTTCACCTGACCACACAACAAGCAGAATAACCATTTCCCATCAGGATCGCTCTTTCGGGATCTGTCAACCCCAGAATTTGGATAAAACAGCAAAAAAGAGCCTGTACTTTGTTTTCTTTATGTTGCAACTCATCTGTTATGCCAGGGCCCTGTCCTAACTTTCCTAACCCTTGCATTTCCCCATGGTAGTCGTTACTGCCCCCCACCCCCTCCCCCTGTGGGAACGAAGCTGCATATCGATACATGTGATGTTGGTATCGTTAATGGGGAGGACTTTCCTGGCACAACAGTTTCTCAGTGATATTTTAGTTGTTGATTGTTTTTGTGTGGTCTAGAGGTACGACCTCGACCCCTGGTCAGAAAGAATCAGCTTTCAAATCCCACCGCAAGCTGTGGTCTTTTCTTTCATTCTTTCTTTCATTCTTTTTTTTCATTCTTTCATTCTTTCTTCATTCTTTCTTTCATTCTTTCTTTCATTTTTTCATTCTTTCTTCATTCTTTCTTTCATTCTTTCTTTCATTCTTTCTTTCATTCTTTTTTTCATTCTTTCTTTTTTTCTTTCATTCTTTCTTTCATTCTTTCTTTCATTCTTTCATTCATTTTTCATTCTTTCATTCATTCCTTCTTTCATTCTTTCTTTCATTCTTTTTTTCATTCTTTCTTTTTTCTTTCATTCTTTCTTTCATTCTTTCTTTCATTGTTTCATTCATTTTTCATTCTTTCATTCATTCTTTCTTTCATTCTTTCTTTCATTCTTTCATCCTTTCTTTCATTCTTTCTTTCATTCTTTTTTTCATTCTTTCTTTTTTTCTTTCATTCTTTCTTTCATTCTTTCTTTCATTCTTTCATTCATTTTTCATTCTTTCATTCATTCCTTCTTTCATTCTTTCTTTCATTCTTTCTTTTTTTCTTTCATTCTTTCTTTCATTCTTTCTTTCATTCTTTCATTCATTTTTCATTCTTTCATTCATTCCTTCTTTCATTCTTTCTTTCATTCTTTTTTTCATTCTTTCTTTTTTTCTTTCATTCTTTCTTTCATTCTTTCTTTCATTCTTTCATTCATTTTTCATTCTTTCATTCATTCATTCTTTCTTTCATTCTTTCATCCTTTCTTTCATTCTTTCTTTCATTCTTTTTTTCATTCTTTCTTTTTTTCTTTCATTCTTTCTTTCATTCTTTCTTTCATTCTTTCATTCATTTTTCATTCTTTCATTCATTTCTTCTTTCATTCTTTCTTTCATTCTTTTTTCATTCTTTCTTTTTTTCTTTCATTCTTTCATTCTTTCTTTCATTCTTTCTTTCATTCTTTCATTCATTTTTCATTCTTTCATTCATTCCTTCTTTCATTCTTTCTTTCATTCTTTCTTTCATTCTTTCTTTCATTCTTTCATTCTTTCTTTAAATCGTTCACCCGATGACTAATACATACAGTGTTGTCCTCTTTCTTAGAAGGAAGTTAAGTGGACGTAGATAGGCTGTGTTGCAGTACAGTTGTGATATTTGCACGGTTAAGTGGACGTAGATAGGTTGTGTTGCAGTACAGTTGTGATATTTGCACGGTTAAGTGGACGTAGATAGGTTGTGTTGCAGTACAGTTGTGATATTTGCACGGTTAAGTGGGCGTAGATAGGCTGTGTTGCAGTACAGTTGTGATATTTGCACGGTTAAGTGGGCGTAGATAGGTTGTGTTGCAGTACAGTTGTGATATTTGCACGGTTAAGTGGGCGTAGATAGGTTGTGTTGCAGTACAGTTGTGATATTTGCGCGGTTAAGTGGGCGTAGATAGGCTGTGTTGCAGTACAGTTGTGATATTTGCACGGTTAAGTGGGCGTAGATAGGCTGTGTTGCAGTACAGTTGTGATATTTGCACGGTTAAGTGGGCGTAGATAGGTTGTGTTGCAGGACAGTTGTGATATTTGCACGGTTAAGTGGACGTAGATAGGTTGTGTTGCAGTACAGTTGTGATATTTGCACGGTTAAGTGGGCGTAGATAGGTTGTGTTGCAGGACAGTTGTGATATTTGCACGGTTAAGTGGGCGTAGATAGGTTGTGTTGCAGGACAGTTGTGATATTTGCACGGTTAAGTGGGCGTAGATAGGTTGTGTTGCAGGACAGTTGTGATATTTGCACGGTTAAGTGGGCGTAGATAGGTTGTGTTGCAGGACAGTTGTGATATTTGCGCATTCGGGTGTCGAGGGAGATATCAAGTTCTGGCTCTTGCCCTTTTGGCGGCTTCACTCATTACCGATTGATGTTGTTGTAGCGTTTCTTTAATGTTGTCTGTCCATCTTACTCTGTGTCTGCCTCTTGCTCTTCTTCCTTCTCATTTAATATATACTTTGTATGGTAAGGAATCACACGACATTCTTTCTAGATGGACAAACCAGTTTATTTGTTGTTTCTGTATGTAGCTTAGGATTGGCTCAATATTTACTCAGTCTCTTATAATCTCATTTCTGATTCTGTCTTTTCTGGTAGGCGTTGGTGATTTCTGGTAGGCGGTGATGATTTCTGGTAGGCGTTGATGATTTCTGGTAGGCGGTGATGATTTCTGGTAGGCGTTGGTGATTTCTGGTAGGCGTTGATGATTTCTGGTAGGCGGTGATGATTTCTGGTAGGCGTTGATGATTTCTGGTAGGCGTTGATGATTTCTGGTAGGCGTTGGTGATTTCTGGTAGGCGGTGATGATTTCTGGTAGGCGTTGATGATTTCTGGTAGGCGTTCGTGATTTCTGGTAGGCGGTGATGATTTCTGGTAGGCGTTGATGATTTCTGGTAGGCGTTGGTGATTTCTTGTAGGCGTTGATGATTTCTGGTAGGCGTTGGTGATTTCTGGTAGGCGTTGATGATATCTGGTAGGTGGTGATGATTTCTGGTAGGTGTTGATGATTTCTGGTAGGCGTTGATGATTTCTGGTAGGTGGTGATGATTTCTGGTAGGCGTTGGTGATTTCTGGTAGGCGGTGGTGATTTATGGTAGGTGGTGATGATTTCTGGTAGGCGTTGATGATTTCTGGTAGGCGTTGGTGATTTCTGGTAGGCGGTGATGATTTCTGGTAGGCGTTGATGATTTCTGCTAGGCGTTCGTGATTTCTGGTAGGCGGTGATGATTTCTGGTAGGTGGTGGTGATTTCTGGTAGGCGGTGGTGATTTCTGGTAGGCAGTGGTGATTTCTGGTAGGCAGTGGTGATTTCTGGTAGGCGGTGATGATTTCTGGTAGGCGGTGGTGATTTCCGGTAGGTGGTGGTGATATCTGGTAGGCGGTGATGATTTCTGGTATGCGGTGCTGATTTCTGGTAGGCAGTGGTGATTTCTGGTAGGCGGTGATGATTTCTGGTATGCGGTGGTGATTTCTGGTAGGCAGTGGTGATTTCTGGTAGGCGGTGCTGATTTCTGGTAGGCAGTGGTGATTTCTGGTAGGCGGTGATGATTTCTGGTATGCGGTGGTGGTGATTTCTGGTAGGCGGTGCTGATTTCTGGTAGGCAGTGGTGATTTCTGGTAGGCGGTGCTGATTTCTGGTAGGCAGTGGTGATTTCTGGTAGGCGGTGATGATTTCTGGTAGGCAGTGGTGATTTCTGGTAGGCAGTGGTGATTTCTGGTCGGCAGTGGTGATTTCTGGTAGGTGGTGGTGATTTCTGGAAGGCAGTGTTGATTTCTATTAGGCAGTGGTGATTTCTGGTAAGCGGTGGTGATTTCTGGTAGGCAGTGGTGATTTCTGGTAGGCAGTGGTGATTTCTGGTAGGTGGTGATGATTTCTGGTAGGCGGTGATGATTTCTGGTAGGTGGTGGTGATTTCTGGTAGGTGGTGGTGATTTCTGGTAGGCGGTGATGATTTCTGGTAGGCGGTGATGATTTCTGGTAGGTGGTGGTGATTTCTGGTAGGTGGTGGTGATTTCTGGTAGGTGGTGGTGATTTCTGGTAGGTGGTGGTGATTTCTGGTAGGCGGTGATGATTTCTGGTAGGCGGTGATGATTTCTGGTAGGTGGTGGTGATTTCTGGTAGGTGGTGGTGATTTCTGGTAGGTGGTGGTGATTTCTGGTAGGCGGTGATGATTTCTGGTAGGTGGTGGTGATTTCTGGTAGGCGGTGATGATTTCTGGTAAGTGGTGGTGATTTCTGGTAGGCGGTGATGATTTCTGGTAGGCGGTGATGATTTCTGGTAAGTGGTGGTGATTTCTGGTAGGAGGTGATGATTTCTGGTAAGTGGTGGTGATTTCTGGTAGGCGGTGATGATTTCTGGTAAGTGGTGGTGATTTCTGGTAGGCGGTGATGATTTCTGGTAGGCGGTGGTGATTTCCGGTAGGTGGTGGTGATTTCTGGTAGGTGGTGGTGATTTCTGGTAGGAGGTGGTGATTTCTGGTAGGCGGTGATGATTTCTGGTAGGAAGTGGTGATTTCTGGTAGGTGGTGGTGATTTCTGGTAGGCGGTGATGATTTCTGGTAAGTGGTGGTGATTTCTGGTAGGTGGTGGTGATTTCTGGTAGGCGGTGATGATTTCTGGTAGGAAGTGGTGATTTCTGGTAGGTGGTGGTGATTTCTGGTAGGTGGTGGTGATTTCTGGTAGGTGGTGGTGATTTCTGGTAGGTGGTGGTGATTTCTGGTAGGCGGTGATGATTTCTGGTAGGCGGTGATGATTTCTGGTAGGTGGTGATTTCTGGAGCACAAAAGACCACAAAACATATATCACCTCGACGCTGAAAGGCAAATGAGGAAGGAAAGAAGAAGTAGAAGAAGAGGAAGCGCACACAAGAGCAAACATGAATCAAACACAATACACACTTTACATGAATAAACGAGAGCAGTCGCTTACATAAAACATGTAAGATCAAACACAGAGAATTGACACAGAAAAGAGACAAAAGCAAACACAAGAAGAGGACAGCGACTTGACAGCACGCAAGAGAAAGAAATAAAACTCCGAGACAAGACAATGAATACAAAATCTCAATCAAAGCGAAGAGAAGACACGTCAAGTTGGAAGAGAAAGAAAAATGGCCACACGAAAGAGACTGTTAATAAAGACAGATCTCATCGATAAAAGATTTAAGCGTGACCTAATTTTAGCTGAAGGAATGGGACAAGGTCACGGCATTGACCCTCGACCTTGAAGGACAATGTGACATGAAGGAAAATGCCAGGAAAAGAAGAGGGCGTGGTTGTGATGGCCGGAACTAGAAAATAAGAGAAGGAAGAAGAAAAAGGGAGGGGGCATTCCAAGAGAAAGCAGATAGTGGGGAAAAGGATTCCATTGTGGGAAGGCCTCCACCCTTCCTAAGCCGCCTTGAACATCTTTCGTAAGCGGTATTTTAGCGCGCCAATGGGAGCATGCCGATGACGTGTCTGTGGAGAATGAGAGGGGAATCTCGGGGTCAATTTAAGAAGGGAAAAAAATCTCTCGTGTTTGGTTGACAATCTTCTGGGCAGATTTCCTTTCTTTGAGTGTTCCATTTTTTAAACAAAATTTGCTTTATTTTGTTTTGTTGGCGGAGACATTGCGGACTGTTTTATCTTCTTGTTTGTTTTTGTTTGTTATTTTGCTATCCACGAGTGCTGTTATGACGTCATCGTGTCGGGCCTAGATGTCAGTTCTGTTCTTGATGTCAGAGCTCTGGTAGATGAGGTAAAGGCATCAAGATGCACCAACATTCGTAGAGATGCCAAGCTGCTGTAAAGCTGATGATAATAGCAATGCGAAGAAAAAAGTTGTATGGTGACAGCTATACGTGGTAATGGACGAAACAAAAGTCGACGTTTTGGTCAAGTAGGCCTTCATCTGGACGAACAACAAACACACACAAAAATATATAAGGATATATTAACAAATCTAACTACATGGCGATAATATGCTAGACACTCAAGAGAGGATCTCTGGTAGATGCTTCCCTATTTCTCGTTACTTCATTATTAGTTAGCTATGTATTATTTGTTTGATTCACTTACATATCTGTGTGTGTGTGTTCTTTGTTTGTTCCTGCTAAGGCCCGTTGAGCAGAAATGTCCTTCCAATTTGTCTCGTCCATCAATTACGTAAAGATTTATCAATGCCACTTGTTTCTTTTCAATTTCCCCAATTTCTTGCCTGCCTTTTATGTTTTCATTTCTTTTGTTTCTGTTTTCATTTCTTTATACTCGCCTCTAATTGTTACTTTCTCATTATCATCATCATTATCTTCATCATTATCATCATCATCATGGGGTACAGGTTGGTCTCGAGGCAAGCCGGTCTCGAGACAGAGAGGCTGTCAGTTAAAATCTCGGCTGCGCCTGTTGAGATTTATGATTTCTCTCTGCAGCAACCACCGTGGTCTCAGCATTGGTCTCAGAAGCAACCACCGTGGTCTCAGCAGCGAGGCCTGGTTTGAAACGTCAATTACTCATCGGCGGAAAAAAATATGAGTACATCCGAAGACGGAGTTATCTGCCACTACGGTGAGGGAGCCCTGTGCACACGGCTGCCATGTTAAAAAATTGATTAACAGCAAAATTCAGTTTATAGTCTCTAGGGACTTCGACATCAAATAACTTGTGCCTGTTGGAACATATCTCCGATGAGAGCTGCTCGGAAGCTTTACCTTCTGTTAGATGACTGTGATACCTTCTACTTTACCTTCTGTTAGATGACTGTGATACCTTCTACTTTACCTTCTGTTAGATGACTGTGATACCTTCTACTTTACCTTCTGTTAGATGACTGTGATACCTTCTACTTTACCTTCTGCTAGATGACTGTGATACCTTCTACTTTACCTTCTGCTAGATGACTGTGATACCTTCTACTTTACCTTCTGCTAGATGACTGTGATACCTTCTACTTTACCTTCTGCTAGATGACTGTGATACCTTCTACTTTACCTTCTGCTAGATGACTGTGATACCTTCTACTTTACCTTCTGCTAGATGACTGTGATACCTTCTACTTTACCTTCTGCTAGATGACTGTGATACCTTCTACTTTACCTTCTGCTAGATGACTGTGATACCTTCTACTTTACCTTCTGCTAGATGACTGTGATACCTTCTACTTTACCTTCTGCTAGATGACTGTGATACCTTCTACTTTACCTTCTGCTAGATGACTGTGATACCTTCTACTTTACCTTCTGCTAGATGACTGTGATACCTTCTACTTTACCTTCTGCTAGATGACTGTGATACCTTCTACTTTACCTTCTGCTAGATGACTGTGATACCTTCTACTTTACCTTCTGCTAGATGACTGTGATACATTTTACCCACCTTCTCCCTCTTTAACTTGAACTTATGCCTTCCATAATTATATTCTCAAGGTCATTATGTCGTTTTCCATAACTAAAATATTTTACTTTCCTTGTTGTTATGTTCTACGTTGTTATGTTCTACGTTGTTATGTTCTACGTTGTTATGTTCTATGTTGTTATGTTCTATGTTGTTTTGTTCTATTTTGTAATGCTCTATGTTATTAAGCTTTATGTTGTTACGCTGTATGTTGTTAAGCCAAATGTTATGTTTTATGTTGTTATGTTCTATTTTGTTATGTTCTATGTTGTTACGTTCTTTATTATTATGTTGTTATGTTCTATGTTGATACGTTCTATATTGTTATGTTCTATGTTGAAATGTTCTGGGTTGTTACGTTCTCTGTTGCTATGTTCTATGTTGTTATGTTCTATGTTGTTATGTTCTATGTTGTTACGTTCTCTGTTGTTATGTTCTATGTTGTTATGTTCTATGTTGTTATGTTCTATGTTGTTATGTTCTATGTTGTTATGTTCTATGTTGAAATGTTCTGGGTTGTTACGTTCTCTGTTGCTATGTTCTATGTTGAAATGTTCTGGGTTGTTACGTTCTCTGTTGTTATGTTCTATGTTGTTATGTTCTATGTTGTTATGTTCTATATTGTTATGTTCTATGTTGAAATGTTCTGGGTTGTTACGTTCTCTGTTGCTATGTTCTATGTTGTTATGTTCTATGTTGTTATGTTCTATGTTGTTATGTTCTATGTTGAAATGTTCTGGGTTGTTACGTTCTCTGTTGCTACGTTCTATGTTGTTATGTTCTATGTTGTTATGTTCTTTATCAATAAGTTATCTGGAATGTTTAATCTCTTCCTACCATTACTATGTTTGCTCTTTCCTTTATCTATGAGGTCTTGAGTAATCGTCTCTAACACTTGTATTCAAAGACATCGATGCATTGTTCAACTGATCTGTCGATTGCCCATTTTTCACAGTCATACTTTGCTATGGGAGAAGTACAGATTCTTAGAAACGTAAGTTGTGTTGCTTGATTGCCATATCTTGTCTTTTTTTTAAATTCCTGAACCGGAACTTCCGGGAAACTTCTAGAACATTAAACTGTATCTGTCTGAACTGCGGAAAAATGACTAATTGTTAATAATATAGGGGGGGGGGGTTGGTTCTGTGTAGTCTAGAGGTGCGACGTCAGCCTCAGGACAGGTAGGATGCGGGTTCAAAGCCCACCAGACGCGGTGACGTGATTTGTCCAAAAATATTTTTTTAAAATTTAATCGTGGTTTCTTTATGACGTCATCTTATCCTGATCTCTTAGATAGTGAGATCCGATGTCAGCTTTCTTGTATAACGCTATCAACAGGAAGTCCAGTGTGCAGTCGCTCACGTTAAAGATCCCCTGAAAGCTAAAAGCGAAAAGAGTAGGTCATAAATATGGCCTCCGTCGGTGCAAAATTCTCATCCAAATCCTTCCCATACAGTGGATCCCGGACTTCGGAGTTCGTGCACATGGGCCTGGATTCTCATCGGATTTTCTCAAGGGGGATATCGGAGCACCTATGGAGTTGTCCGGTGTGCAGTGATGAAGCTGCTAACAACAAATAAAGGTGTGCAATAGACAGTACAACCTGCGGCTACCTTGCAGGTATGCTCCGGTAAGCAAAAGGCAAAGGGAGGATACTCTAAAGTAAAACAACCCCACTGCCTTCTGGGTAATACGTTTTAGTCAAAGGCTATCGGAGTCAACCGTCAACAAACCGACGGAAGGCAACAGAAAACCAACGTCGTTACTTCTTTGTATAATCAGGGGAAAAGCATTTTCCAAAAAAATTTGGAAAATACCGAGAAATCCATTTTTGATAATATAAACAAGAGTTTTTAAATGCTAAGTAGAGACAGTCTTAACATATGGATGTAAATCATGGACAATAGGACTTCAAACAAGAAAATCACTGGAGGCTATAGAAATGTAGTTTTACAGAAGAATTTTGAGAATACCATGGACAGCTAAGAATAGTAATGAAAACGTTCTGAAAGAGGCCAAAGCAAAAAGAGAGCTAATTTCCAATATTAGGAAGAAACAATCATCATTTTTTGGCCATGTAATGAGAAGAGAACAACTAAAATATATTGTAACAACTGGAAAAATTGAGGGACGAAGAGATAGAGGGAAGCAAAGAGAAAAGATACCAGACAGCTTGAGAGAATAATTTGGCAGAAGGTCACCAACAGAAATTATAAATAGCTAAATAGATCGAAAGTTGTGGAGAAACATGATCACCTACGCCAGCAGGCTAGGTACTTGATGATGATATTATGTGAAGTCTGATATATGTTCTCGTTTACAGCCCTGGGTAGTTTCTACCGCGACGCTCATCGCGCACATCCCTTGCTCATCGCGCACATCCCTTGCTCATCGCGCACATCCCTTGCTCATCGCGCACATCCCTTGCTCATGCACACACATCCCTTGCTCATCCACACACATCCCTTGCTCATGCACACACATCCCTTGCTCATGCACGCACATCCCTTGCTCATGCACACACATCCCTTGCTCATGCACACACATCCCTTGCTCATGCACACACATCCCTTGCTCATCCACACACATCCCTTGCTCATCCACACACATCCCTTGCTCATCCACACACATCCCTTCACCCGCTACAGTGTGATGACATTTATCAATAAATACTGTCGCTCTCCCCGCCCATCGTAGCCACACCTCCCCACTTTCAGGTACCTTGATTCAGTGACGACTGACCCACCATGCCACCTGACGCCATGGACGACTCATTTTACTTGTCTGCAGGGTGTCCACAAAACACGCAAGATTTGGGGATTATTTTCAGAAACATTTATTTAGTGCCGTCTCCACATCTAAGGTTGGCCATCATGGAGCGTCATGCATTGGGTGCCGTCTCCACATCTAAGGTTGGCCATCATGGAGCGTCATGCATTGGGTGCCGTCTCCACATCTAAGGTTGGCCATCATGGAGCGTCATGCATTGGGTGCCGTCTCCACATCTAAGGTTGGCCATCATGGAGTGTCATGCATTGGGTGCCGTCTCCACATCTAAGGTTGGCCATCATGGAGCGTCATGCATTGGGTGCCGTCTCCACATCTAAGGTTGGCCATCATGGAGCGTCATGCATTGGGTGCCGTCTCCACATCTAAGGTTGGCCATCATGGAGCGTCATGCATTGGGTGCCGTCTCCACATCTAAGGTTGGCCATCATGGAGCGTCATGCATTGGGTGCCGTCTCCACATCTAAGGTTGGCCATCATGGAGCGTCATGCATTTGGGTGCCGTCTCCACATCTAAGGTTGGCCATCATGGAGCGTCATGCATTGGGTGCCGTCTCCACATTGAAGGTTGGCTACCATGGAGCGTGATTGATTCACTGGGTGTCGTCTACACATCGAAGGTTGGCTACAATGGAGTGTCATTCATTCTTTGGGTGCCGTCTCCACATCCAAGGTTGGCTAAAATGGAGAATCATTCATTGGGTGCCGTCTCCACATCCAAGGTTGGCTACCATGGAGAATCATTCATTGCTTGCCGTCTCCACATCCAAGGTTGGCTACCATGGAGCGTCATTCATTCATTGGGTTCCGTCTCCATATGGAAGGTTGGCTACAATGGAGCGTCATTCATTCATTCATTGGGTGCCGTCTCCACATCGAAGGTTGGCTACCATGGAGCGTCATTCATTGGGTGCCGTCTCCACATAGGTGGTTGGCTACAATAGAGAATCATTCATTACTTGCCGTCTCCACATCGAAGGTTGGCTACAATGGAGCGTCATTCATTCATTGGGTGCCGTCTCCACATCGAAGGTTGGCTACAATGGAGAATCATTCATTGGGTGCCGTCTCCACATCGAAGGTCGGCTACAATGGAGAATCATTCATTGGGTGCCGTCTCCACATTGAAGGTTGGCCCCCATGGAGAGTCATCCATTCATTGCTTGCCGTCTCCACATCGAAGGTTGGTTACAACGAAGTGTTATTCACTGGGTGCCGTCTCCACATCGAAGGTTGGTTACAACGAAGTGTCTTTGACTGGGTGCCGTCTCTTCATAAATTTTACAGAACTTCGGCACATTGTTGTTGTTGTTGTTGCGATTGCCAGCGTTCACCTCTGACGAAGTCCCTAGAAACTAGGAACTGAATTTTACGTGTTAATCCATTTTTCCCTGCCAGCCGTAGGCACATGATTTTTGGGGTAATGTGGTCGGTATTAAGCCCGTAGCGCTTTACCTTCCCAGAAAAAAATCCAGTACCCATTTAAGACTGGGTGAACCCGGAAGCTGTCGGTAGGGAACGAATCCTACCTCTTGTCCTTTGTAGTCCAGTTCACTAACCACTGAGCTTTGTTTTTTTAATCTAGAAAACCCATTATTGTGGTATATAAGATACGGACAAGACCAAACGTTCCCAGCAGAACCTGGAAGATCAAGAAAACGCATCAAACCTTCACATAACCAAACTAAGTAAGTCCTATCCTATCATATCCATAAAACCAGTTCCATTGCATCAATTTCCCATATCCGCTTCACCACTTGTTACAACATTTCCCAAAATGCATCGGTAAATTTTGTTGTCGAGGTCGCTCCGTGCACGTCCTACTCGAATGTACAGGCGACTACTCTAAACTCCTTGGTCGCCTCTTGCGACATGCGTGGGAGGTAACAGTGGCTCTGTTCTCCCCTCACCACGGGCTCCCAGTAGCCATGCAGGGAGACTAAGCAAGCGTCACACCACAGCCATCTGTAGAAGAAGGCCAGAACGTAGAAAGGACATTTCCGGAAAACCTTCAAATAGCGTGACGTTTCAAACATGGCGTTCACTAGAAATGTGAACGGTGGTTTTCCTCATTCAGGGAAGAGCGTGGAGATAGCACACGCTAATGATCACCGAGGTGCGGTTTCAATTCACATCTACACATTTTGTTCACATCTTTAATCATCAATCAATTAGTTCAGTTCTTCAATCATCAATCAATTTGTTCAGTTCTCTAATCATCAATAAATGAGCTCAGATTTTCAATCATCAATAAATTAGTTCAGTTCTTCAATCATAATTACATTGGTACAGTTCTTCAATCATCAATAAATTAGTTCATTTCTTCAATCATCAATAAATTAGTTCATTTCTTCAATCATCAATAAATTAGTTCATTTCTTCAATCATCAATAAATTAGTTCATTTCTTCAATCATCAATAAATTAGTTCATTTCTTCAATCATCAATAAATTAGTTCATATTTTCAATCATCACTAAATTAGCTCCGAATGTCAATCATCAATAAGTGAGTTCAGCACAACTAAGCACAATAAAGAAAGTCCTATAAGTGACTTCTCTTCTAACGTGATTTCTTTGCTAAACAGTGCTGGTGATGCCGATTTAATGACAGCAAATCCAGACCTACAACAATTAGTGAACAAATTAACAAGACAAGCAAAGAATATTGAGTGGCAATAATATTAAAACGACTAAAACTAAGATTATTAGCAGAGAGCAGTCACAAAATAAAGAAGGAGATATTGAAGTAGGTTTAAAGAATGTACAAAGAGTTGAAGAATATAGCTACTTTGAACATATTACAACAATAGATGGGAAATGTCAAACTGAAACAAACAAAAGAATAGGAATGGCAAAAAGTAATGTTCTTCTTCTACTTTTCTCTTTCTCACAGATACCTAAAAGGTGTCGTGGTTTATATCATTTGTCGTTCTTCAGCTGCTCGAACTGTCTGAATTAGTGATTTTCCTTTGTTGTTACATGTCTCTGTCACTGCATCTATCCATCTTCTTCTTTTCTTCTTTTCTCTATTCACAGATACCTAAAAGGTGTCGTGGTTTATATCATTTGTCGCTCTTGAGCTGCTTGAACTGTCTGAATTAGTGATTTTCCTTTGTTGTTACATGTCTCTGTCACTGCATCTATCCATCTTCTTCTGGGTATTCCTCTTGGTCTTTTTCTATGCATTCTCGAGAAGAACGCCCTTGATGGTGATTGGTGAGGATTCATTCTGACCAGGTGGCCAAACCATTTAAGTTGTTGTTGTTCTATATATTCTTGGCAGGGTTTTGTTCCTACCATTTTTCTTATGGTTTCATTTGGTATTCTATCTCTTCTTGTGTTGTTTGTTACTTTTCTCAAGCAACGCATCTCACATGTATTGATCTTTCTTAAATGTGATTTAGAAAGGGTCCATGTATGACTTTCATAGCACAAAGTTGGAATGAAGATGCTATTTCTCATTTGTTGTTTAGCTGGCATAGAAATGTTTGGATGTCTTAGCAATGGTGAAAGCTGGTATGTGACAGCATTTGCTTTTTGTATTCTCATGTCAATTTCTCTGTCTAGTTTTCCATCTTCTGTGAACATTGTGCCCAAATACTAACAAACATTAATGTTAGATACATGAAAGATGTACTCAAATCAAAGCAAATAAGATCAGAACTAAAATTACCAATTACAAAATGTTATATTTACTCAACATTCCTGTATGGTGCAGTAACATGGACATTAAATAAGAAAACAGAGCAAAAAATTGAAGCCTTTGAAATGTGGTTCTATAGGAAAATGGGGGAGAATTGGGTGGAAGGGAAAGAAGACAAACAAGGAAGTTCTGAATCAGCCGAACATGAAATAAGAACAACTTAAGACAAACCGAAACAAGACAACAGAAATTTGTTGGACATGTGAAGTTTTTTAACACCCTTGTAAAAGTCATCTTGGAAGGGAACGTTCAAGGTGGGCTAGGCAGAGGCAGACCAAGACTAAAGTGGACTGATAACATCAAAAGGTGGACAGGTGAACCTATAACAATGTGCAGCATCAAGACAAGAGACATAGTATAATGATGCTCAATGGTAGCCAACTTTCGATGTGGTGACGGCATCAAATGAATGAATGATGCTCCATGGTAGCCAACTTTCCATGTGGTGACGGCATCAAATGAAAGAATGATGCTCCATGGTAGCCAACTTTCCATGTGGAGACGGCATCAAATGAAAGAATGATGCTCCATGGTAGCCAACTTTCCATGTGGAGACGGCATCAAATGAAGGAATGATGCTCCATGGTAGCCAACTTTCCATGTGGTGACGGCATCAAATGAAAGAATGATGCTCCATGGTAGCCAACTTTCCATGTGGAGACGGCTTCAAATGAAAGAATGATGCTCCATGGTAGCCAACTTTCGATGTGGTGACGGCATCAAATGAAAGAATGATGTTCAATGGTAGCCAACTTTCGATGTGGTGACGGCATCAAATGAAAGAATGATGCTCCATGGTAGCCAACTTTCGATGTGGTGACGGCATCAAATGAAAGAATGATGCTCCATGGTCGCCAACTTTCGATGTGGTGACGGCATCAAATGAAAGAATGATGTTCAATGGTAGCCAACTTTCGATGTGGTGACGGAATCAAATGAATGAATGATGCTCCATGGTAGCCAACTTTCCATGTGGAGACGGCATCAAATGAAAGAATGATGCTCAATGGTAGCCAACTTTCGATGTGGTGACGGCATCAAATGAAAGAATGATGTTCAATGGTAGCCAACTTTCGATGTGGCGACGGCATCAAATGAAAGAATGATGCTCAATGGTATCCAACTTTCGATGTGGTGACGGCATCAAATGAAGGAATGATGTTCAATGGTAGCCAACTTTCGATGTGGTGACGGCATCAAATGAAGGAATGATGTTCAATGGTAGCCAACTTTCGATGTGGTGACGGCATCAAATGAAGGAATGATGTTCAATGGTAGCCAACTTTCGATGTGGTGACGGCATCAAATGAAAGAATGATGTTCAATGGTAGCCAACTTTCGATGTGGTGACGGCATCAAATGAAGGAATGATGTTCAATGGTAGCCAACTTTCCATGTGGAGACGGCATCAAATGAAAGAATGATGTTCAATGGTAGCCAACTTTCGATGTGGCGACGGCATCAAATGAAAGAATGATGTTCAATGGTAGCCAACTTTCGATGTGGCGACGGCATCAAATGAAAGAATGATGTTCAATGGTAGCCAACTTTCGATGTGGTGACGGCATCAAATGAAGGAATGATGTTCAATGGTAGCCAACTTTCGATGTGGAGACGGCACCCAATGAAGGAATGATGTTCAATGGTAGCCAACTTTCGATGTGGTGACGGCATCAAATGAAGGAATGATGTTCAATGGTAGCCAACTTTCGATGTGGTGACGGCATCAAATGAAAGAATGATGTTCAATGGTAGCCAACTTTCGATGTGGCGACGGCATCAAATGAAAGAATGATGCTCAATGGTAGCCAACTTTCGATGTGGTGACGGCATCAAATGAAGGAATGATGTTCAATGGTAGCCAACTTTCGATGTGGTGACGGCATCAAATGAAGGAATGATGTTCAATGGTAGCCAACTTTCGATGTGGTGACGGCATCAAATGAAAGAATGATGTTCAATGGTAGCCAACTTTCGATGTGGCGACGGCATCAAATGAAAGAATGATGTTCAATGGTAGCCAACTTTCGATGTGGCGACGGCATCAAATGAAGGAATGATGTTCAATGGTAGCCAACTTTCGATGTGGTGACGGCATCAAATGAAGGAATGATGTTCAATGGTAGCCAACTTTCGATGTGGTGACGGCATCAAATGAAAGAATGATGTTCAATGGTAGCCAACTTTCGATGTGGTGACGGCATCAAATGAAGGAATGATGTTCAATGGTAGCCAACTTTCGATGTGGTGACGGCATCAAATGAAGGAATGATGTTCAATGGTAGCCAACTTTCGATGTGGTGACGGCATCAAATGAAGGAATGATGTTCAATGGTAGCCAACTTTCGATGTGGTGACGGCATCATATGAAAGAATCTTCTTCCTCTTCTTTCCTTCCTCATCTACCTTTCAGCGTCGAGGGGAGATATAATGTGCGGTCTTTTGCTATTCTGTTCGCCTCTGCTGCTGTTATGTTTCCTAGTACTTCTAATATTCCATCGATCCATCTTTTTCGTGGTGGACCTTTGGGCCTGGTGTTCTGACAACGTTTGTTGAAGGCTCGTTGTGTTGTGTTTTGATCTTTCTGCCTTGTCACGTGGCCAAAACATTTTATCTGTTGTTTCCTTATATATTCTATGGCGGGGCTATTCCTAGACTTTTAAAAAGGAAAATTAAAATACTAGGATTAGCGGACACAAGTGTAAAAGGACAAAAGATAAAGAAAACACACATGAACTACACGAACATATTCTCAGGAGTCGACAACACAGAAAGAGCAACACACGGAGTAGGTTTTATCATCGACCCAGAACACGCAATGAACATTCTAGAAATAAAATGAAAGAATGAGTGGTAAAATCTGTTCAATAACTTGACCAGCTTTGTTACATTAGTAATCAAGATAACTATAATAGCATTGACAAAAAATCCGTGTGATAACTAGAGTTCGTAAGCAGAGTAGAATAATGAGCTTAAAACAGGCACGATAAATGATGACAGAAAACGTTTCACCCGGGTCAGATATGAGCCAGATATTTCACACATTTGTAAGCCTTATTTGCACCTGATACCTTCTCGTTTATTATCTTTAACATTCATACCTGGCATGTTGTGTGTTATGCGTGTTTGAAGTAACTATAGCAACCAGGAAGTGATGAGAATGACATAACGAAGCTGGAATTGTCATACTCCAACGGGGGGCGTGACACACTGGGAGGGAGGAGTCATCTGCAGGAAGGGGCAGGTTCGTGGTGGAGAAGACGATCAAGACGTGAGTATCTTTCTTTCTTTTTTTTTTTAAAGAGGAAACGACCGTTGGGAATAACAAATTATGGGATGTTATTAGTTTGAATGGAAATAGTGGTTTGGATAATGTCTTTGTTCATGGCGTGTGCTAGTGCAATGAATACTTTTTCCTGTGCTGGGATTGTGGGGGTTTCTTCTGTGCTTGCTGTACAAGAACTAATTACTAGTTCGATTAGATATTGATATGTGATTAAGGAAATCAACTCTAGTTTTATTTTTGAAGAATTGTTTTTTTCTATGCGTGCTGGTTTCATGTGAAATTAAAATTGTTGGTGATTGAAGAAATGAGATAAGTTATTGGTGATTGAAGAACTGTGCTAATTTATTGATGATTGAAGAACTGTGCTAATTTATTGATGATTGAAGAACTGTGCTAATTTATTGATGATTGAAGATTTTGATGTTTAAATAATTGAACTAAGTCATTGATGATTGAAGAACTGATCTGATTTATTATTGTTTGAAAATTATTGATGATTGAAGAACTGATCTGAATTATTATTGATTGAAGATTATTGATGTTTGAATTGTTGAACTCAGTTATTGATGATTGAAGAACTGATCTGATTTATTATTGATTGAAGATTATTGATGTTTGAATAGTTGAACTCAGTTATTGATGATTGAAGAACTGATCTGATTTATTATTGATTGAAGATTATTGATGATTGAAGAACTGATCTGATTTATTATTGATTGAAGATTATTGATGTTTGAATAATTGAACTCAGCACAGATCACCTGAAGACCTGGTCACCTACATCACACAGGAAATAGAGGATGCTCTACAAGATAAGAAACACACACTGGCAGTGTGGGTCGACATGGAGAAGGCTTTTGATAGGGTTTGGCGAGAGGGTTTAAAGAACAAGCTTTTTAGACTTGGCATCTAGGGTCGTTTATTCAATTGGGTCTCTCAATACCTTCAGGATAGAACGGCCAGAGTACAAGTTCAAGGTCAACTAAGTAAGAAGGTCTCTATCGAGAAAGGTGTCCCACAAGGCGGAGTTTTGTCCCCAACAATCTTTTTAATTTTCATAAATGACATCGTAATGGACATTCCACCCAGAATACACTCAGCAATATACACAGATGATCTGGCGTTATGGGCTCGCGAGGAAAGTATGTCACTGGCTGGTTCCAGCATGAAAGATGCCCTAGGTGAACTTGAAAAATGGACGAACACCTGGTTCTTACCAATTAACGAAAAAAAAAACTACATATACAATTTTCAGCCCATCAAGAAACACACTCTCTGCAAACTTGAAGATAAAAGACCATACACTTCCTATTGACCAAAACCCAACATATCTTGACGTCACCATGAATCGCAGAATGACTTTGAAAAATCAGATAGACAGAGCAAGAAAAAAAAGCCAGAAAACGAACTAATATTATGAAGAAATTGGCAGGAACGGACTGGGGAGCAGAAAGCAATATCTGGAAACGACTATACATAGGAAGAATCAGACCAGTTCTAGAGTATGGAGTCACAGCCTGGGCTATGGCTTCCAAATCACACCTTAGCAAAATTATCAGAACACAGAACCAAGCTGCCCGTATCATCACGGGTGCTATGAAATCTACACCTATCAAGACTCTAGAAACAGTAACAGGTTTGCAACCCTTTGATGACAGACGGGTCACTAAAGTATTGCAACAAGCGGAGAAATATAGAAGGCTCCTTAGCCACCCCATGCACCAAAGAATAACTGGTTCCGGAATTGTACGACTAAAGAGGAGCAACTTCGCTGCAATTTCCAATGAACTAACTACTGGAGACCCAGTACTTTCCCAAGTCATTCTGCGATTCATAGTGACACCAAGATATGTTGGGTTGTGGTCAATAGGGAGTGTATGATCCTTTAACTTCAAATTTGCAGAGAGTGTTTTCCTTGATAGGCTGAAAATTGTGTATGAAGTTTTCCTTTCGTTGATTGGTAAGAACCAGGTGTTCGTCCACTTTTCAAGTTCACCTAGGGCATCTTGCATCCTGGGTCCAGCCGCCGACATACTTTCCTCGCGAGCCCATAACGCCAGATCATCTGCGTATATTGCTGAGTGTATTCTGGATGGAATGTCCATTACGATGTCATTTATGAAAATTAAAAAGAGTGTTGGGTACAAAACTCCGCCTTGTGGGACACCTTGTTCGATAGAGACCGTCTTACTTAGTTGACCTTGAACTTGTACTCTGGCCGTTCTATCCTGAAGGTATTGAGAGACCCAATTGAATAAACGACCCTAGATGCCAAGTCTAAAAAGCTTGTTCTTTAAACCCTCTCGCCAAACCCTATCAAAAGCCTTCTCCATGTCGACCCACACTGCCAGTGTGTGTTTCTTTTCTTTTAGAGCATCCTCTATTTCCTGTGCGATGTAGGTGACCAGGTCTTCAGTTCAAAATAGGTACAACCAGCCAATGCCACTGTACACTGGACAATATGACTACAAAACATGTTCTACAGGATTGCCCCCAGTACACAGACTTGAGAAGGGCAATGTGGTCCACGCCCACCTCCCTGGAAGAAAAACTATATGGGGCAATCGATTCACTTAAACAGACAGCTGCCTTCATGAGAGAGTCTGGAAACCTACTCTGATTGAGTCTTGATCGCAGAGAGAGAGAGAGAGAGAGAGAGAGAGAATAATTGAACTAAGTTATTGATGATTGAAGATATGAGCTAATTTATTGATGATTGAAGATCTGAGCTAATTTATTGATGATTGAAAACTGTTGATGATTGAATAACTGAACTAAGTTATTGATGATTGAATAATTGAACTAAGTTATTGATGATTGAAGACTGTTGACGATTGAATAACTGAACTAAGTTATTGATGATTGAAGAACTGAGCTAATTTATTGATGATTAAAGACTGTTGATAATTGAATAGCTGAACTAAGTTATTGATGAGTTTATTGATATTAATGAAGATTGTTGATGAATGAAGAAAGTAGCTAATTATTGATGATTGAAGAAAGTAGCTAAATTATTGATGATTGAAGAACTGAGGTAAGTTATTAGTGATTGAAGATTATTGATGATTTTGATCTTTGTCCCAAAATTGTGCTACCAGTGCCAGACATGGACCATAGATTCAAGAACTATTAGAAAAAATAACAACCACAGAAATGAAGTGTGTCAGACGCATGGCAGGAAACAGCCTGTGTGATAAGTTCAGAAATGATGAGTTACGAAACAGACTATGAACGGAACCAGCTGCTGAATACATAGAGCGACAACAGATCAAGTGGTTCGGGCATGTGATAAGACATCAAGAACTAAATCTAAGCAAAGAGTTACCAACAAACGATAGTAGAACACCAGACCACGAGGTCGAGCAAGAAAACAGTTGGATAAACGGAATACTAGAAACACTTGGGGTAAACAATAAACGATAGGAGAACACCAGACCAAGAGGTCGAGCAAGAAAACAGTTGGATAAACGGAATACTAGAAACACTTGGAGGTAAACAATAAACGATAGGAGAACACCAGACCAAGAGGCTGACCAAGAAAACAGTTGGATAAACGGAATACTAGAAACGCTTGGAGGTAAACAATAAACGATAGGAGAACACCAGACCAAGAGGTCGAGCAAGAAAACAGTTGGATAAACGGAATACTAGAAACACTTGGAGGTAAACAATAAACGATAGGAGAACACCAGACCAAGAGGCTGACCAAGAAAATAGTTGGATAAACGGAATACTAGAAACACTTGGGGGTAAACAATAAACGATAGGAGAACACCAGACCAAGAGGTCGAGCAAGAAAACAGTTGGATAAACGGAATACTAGAAACACTTGGGGTAAACAATAAACGATAGGAGAACACCAGACCACGAGGTCGAGCAAGAAAACAGTTGGATAAACGGAATACTAGAAACACTTGGGGGTAAACAGTAAACGATAGGAGAACACCAGACCAAGAGGCTGACCAAGAAAACAGTTGGATAAACGGAATACTAGAAACGCTTGGAGGTAAACAATAAACGATAGGAGAACACCAGACCAAGAGGTCGAGCAAGAAAACAGTTGGATAAACGGAATACTAGAAACACTTGGAGGTAAACAATAAACGATAGGAGAACACCAGACCAAGAGGCTGACCAAGAAAATAGTTGGATAAACGGAATACTAGAAACACTTGGGGGTAAACAGTAAACGATAGGAGAACACCAGACCAAGAGGCTGACCAAGAAAACAGTTGGATAAACGGAATACTAGAAACACTTGGAGGTAAACAATAAACGATAGGAGAACACCAGACCAAGAGGTCGAGCAAGAAAACAGTTGGATAAACGGAATACTAGAAACACTTGGAGGTAAACAATAAACGATAGGAGAACACCAGACCAAGAGGCTGACCAAGAAAACAGTTGGATAAACGGAATACTAGAAACGCTTGGAGGTAAACAATAAACGATAGGAGAACACCAGACCAAGAGGTCGAGCAAGAAAACAGTTGGATAAACGGAATACTAGAAACACTTGGAGGTAAACAATAAACGATAGGAGAACACCAGACCAAGAGGCTGACCAAGAAAATAGTTGGATAAACGGAATACTAGAAACACTTGGGGGTAAACAGTAAACGATAGGAGAACACCAGACCAAGAGGCTGACCAAGAAAACAGTTGGATAAACGGAATACTAGAAACACTTGGAGGTAAACAATAAACGATAGGAGAACACCAGACCAAGAGGTCGAGCAAGAAAACAGTTGGATAAACGGAATACTAGAAACACTTTGAGGTAAACAATAAACGATAGGAGAACACCAGACCAAGAGGATGACCAAGAAAACAGTTGGATAAACGGAATACTAGAAACGCTTGGAGGTAAACAATAAACGATAGGAGAACACCAGACCAAGAGGTCGAGCAAGAAAACAGTTGGATAAACGGAATACTAGAAACACTTGGAGGTAAACAATAAACGATAGGAGAACACCAGACCAAGAGGCTGACCAAGAAAATAGTTGGATAAACGGAATACTAGAAACACTTGGGGGTAAACAGTAAACGATAGGAGAACACCAGACCAAGAGGCTGACCAAGAAAACAGTTGGATAAACGGAATACTAGAAACACTTGGAGGTAAACAATAAACGATAGGAGAACACCAGACCAAGAGGTCGAGCAAGAAAACAGTTGGATAAACGGAATACTAGAAACACTTGGAGGTAAACAATAAACGATAGGAGAACACCAGACCAAGAGGCTGACCAAGAAAACAGTTGGATAAACGGAATACTAGAAACACTTGGAGGTAAACAATAAACGATAGGAGAACACCAGACCAAGAGGCTGACCAAGAAAACAGTTGGATAAACGGAATACTAGAAACGCTTGGAGGTAAACAATAAACGATAGGAGAACACCAGACCAAGAGGTCGAGCAAGAAAACAGTTGGATAAACGGAATACTAGAAACACTTGGAGGTAAACAATAAACGATAGGAGAACACCAGACCAAGAGGTCGACCAAGAAAACAGTTGGATAAACGGAATACTAGAAACACTTGGAGGTAAACAGTAAACGATAGGAGAACACCAGACCAAGAGGCTGACCAAGAAAACAGTTGGATAAACGGAATACTAGAAACACTTGGAGGTAAACAATAAACGATAGGAGAACACCAGACCAAGAGGCCGAGCAAGAAAACAGTTGGATAAACGGAATACTAGAAACACTTGGAGGTAAACAATAAACGATAGGAGAACACCAGACCAAGAGGCTGACCAAGAAAACAGTTGGATAAACGGAATACTAGAAACACTTGGAGGTAAACAATAAACGATAGGAGAACACCAGACCAAGAGGTCGAGCAAGAAAACAGTTGGATAAACGGAATACTAGAAACACTTGGAGGTGAACAATAAACGATAGGAGAACACCAGACCAAGAGGTCGAGCAAGAAAACTGTTGGATAAACGGAATACTAGAAACACTTGGGGGTAAACAATAAACGATAGGAGAACACCAGACCAAGAGGCTGACCAAGAAAATAGTTGGATAAACGGAATACTAGAAACACTTGGGGGTAAACAGTAAACGATAGGAGAACACCAGACCAAGAGGCTGACCAAGAAAATAGTTGGATAAACGGAATACTAGAAACACTTGGAGGTAAACAGTAAACAAGGCCAACAGAACAGCAAGAAAACACGAACTATATCTCACTTCGACGCTGAAAGGCAAATGAAGAAAGAAAGAAAGAAAGGAGAAAGAAAGAAAGAAAGAAAGAAAAAAGAATTTATAAAGAAAGAAAAGAAAGAAAGAAAGAAAGAAAGAAAGAAAGAAAGAAAGAAAGAAAGGAGAAAGAAAGAAAGAAAGAAAGGAGAAAGAGAGAAAGAAAGAAAAAAATAAAGAAAGAACGAAAGAAAGAAATGAGAAAGAGAGAAAGAAAGAAAAAAAATAAATAAAGAAAGAAAGAAAGAAAGAAAGAAAGAAAGAAAGAAAGAAAGAAAGAAAGAAAGATTATTATTTACTTTGGTATGGAGTTACGGGACAGATCTCAACCGTTGCCTTTAGACAGTTTCAAAGGTGAGGGGTCTGACAGCAACAGGGCTGGAAGCTGTCAGCGACTCTTAGCTGATGGCTTGCGCCAAGATAGGTGAACCAGAACCATCCAGACCCTACTCCGCCTCAACGCGGTGCCACTAGAAACAGACTAACTAAGTTGTACTAAGTTTAGTCTGGCCAAGTGGGTAGAGATCGAAGAGGAAAAGCAACCCGGTACCAAACAATTCCGCGCTGAAGTCGGATGTGTTGGGCCGAAAGGCGCAAATGTCACATTTCTACTGCCCACCACAACACAGCGCATTTGAGTTATTGTTATTGAGTTTTTGCGGGTCATCATCATTGCACTCCGAACATGTCCATACGTGCTCAGATCCCCTCCTCAGCAAATCCCGCAGTGTCCAGCGACTGACGACTCCAGTTCTATGTTGGTTGATAAGTCTTCTTACACGGCCACTAAGTTTCTCGTTTCTGGCAGTACCCACCTTAACTCCCATCTCTTTCATCCGAAGCAGTGACGTAGACTCATGGTTGTCGAAGTCCTATCCTTCCCACTTTCTGGAAGGCATTGATGATGACCGCCAGATCCGTTGGTTGACCGTCTTCAACGACAGCACATCTAGCCAACCTATCCGCTCTTTCAGTTTCCCGTACCCCCGCATGTCCAGGGATGCAGACAAAGGTGACCCTACGTAGCTTTTACTTCTGCAATGACTCCACCCATTGCCTGCGTACAGAGCCCGCCTCCACTTTACTTATCATGCTCATCGAATCACTCAGCATCCACGTCAGCCTTATCATGCTCATCGAATCACTCAGCATCCACGTCAGCCTTATCATGCTCATCGAATCACTCAGCATTCACGTCAGTCTTATCATGCTCATCGAATCACTCAGCATTCACGTCAGCCTTATCATGCTCATCGAATCACTCAGCATTCACGTCAGCCTTATCATGCTCATCGAATCACTCAGCATTCACGTCAGCCTTATCATGCTCATCGAATCACTCAGCATTCACGTCAGCCTTATCATGCTCATCGAATCACTCAGCATTCATGTCAGCCTTATCATGCTCATCGAATCACTCAGCATTCACGTCAGCCTTATCATGCTCATCGAATCACTCAGCATTCACGTCAGCCTTATCATGCTCATCGAATCACTCAGCATTCACGTCAGCCTTATCATGCTCATCGAATCACTCAGCATTCACGTCAGCCTTATCATGCTCATCGAATCACTCAGCATTCACGTCAGCCTTATCATGCTCATCGAATCACTCAGCATCCACGTCAGCCTTATCATGCTCATCGAATCACTCAGCATCCACGTCAGTCTTATCATGCTCATCGAATCACTCAGCATCCACGTCAGTCTTATCATGCTCATCGAATCACTCAGCATCCACGTCAGTCTTATCATGCTCATCGAATCACTCAGCATCCACGTCAGCCTTATCATGCTCATCGAATCACTCAGCATCCACGTCAGTCTTATCATGCTCATCGAATCACTCAGCATCCACGTCAGTCTTATCATGCTCATCGAATCACTCAGCATCCACGTCAGCCTTATCATGCTCATCGAATCACTCAGCATCCACGTCAGTCTTATCATGCTCATCGAATCACTCAGCATCCACGTCAGTCTTATCATGCTCATCGAATCACTCAGCATCCACGTCAGTCTTATCATGCTCATCGAATCACTCAGCATCCACGTCAGCCTTATCATGCTCATCGAATCACTCAGCATCCACGTCAGTCTTATCATGCTCATCGAATCACTCAGCATCCACGTCAGTCTTATCATGCTCATCGAATCACTCAGCATCCACGTCAGTCTTATCATGCTCATCGAATCACTCAGCATCCACGTCAGTCTTATCATGCTCATCGAATCCCTCAGCATTCACGTCATTGTAACGACTAAGAGGAATGTCAATTCCTTTAGATGTCATCGGGTGAGCGACAGAAAGAAAGAAAAAAAAGTGCAAAGAAAGAAAGAAAGCAAGAAGTTCTAGTTCGGACCACTGTAGTGTCCCATGTATAGAATTGTTGTTTTTACTGGTTACGTCAGCTTTATATCTGTAGCGAAGTCTAAAGACTGAAAAAAAACAAAGAGAAGTCCAAAGACTGAAAGCAAAGAGAAGTCCTAAGACTGAAAGCAAAGAGAAGTCCAAAGACTGAAAGCAAAAAGAAGTCCAAAGACTGAAAGCAAAGAGAAGTCCAAAGACTGAAAGCAAAGAGAAGTCCAAAGACTGAAAGCAAAGAGAAGTCCAAAGACTGAAAGCAAAGAGAAGTCCAAAGACTGAAAAACAAAGAGAAGTCCAAAGACTGAAAGCAAAGAGAAGTTCAAAGACTGAAATCAAAGAGAAGTTCAAAGACTGAAAGCAAAGAGAAGTTCAAAGACTGAAAGCAAAGAGAAGTCCAAAGACTGAAAGCAAAGAGAAGTTCAAAGACTGAAAGCAAAGAGAAGTTCAAAGACTGAAAGCAAAGAGAAGTTTAAAACTTTAAGATAACACTTCTCCACAGCAAGTATTTTCTTCTGCAGCTCTACTGTAAGTGTCCATGTTTCACAAGCATATATAAATACTGATATAACAAGTGTGGACATCAGGGAATTCTCTATCACGGATGGAAACTGGGAAAATATGGCTGCAGATAGTAGCACGTGGAGAGCAAAAATAAAAAATGGAACAGCACCTTTCGAGGCAGTAAAGCGAGTAAAGGTAAAATGCCCCGTCACGCCAAGTGGAGTATAGGGAATATGGTGTTAGTGACCCGTCACGCCAAGTGGCGTACAGGGAATATGGTGTTAGTGACCATCATTTTTACAGACCTTCGGCACATGATTTTTGGGGTAATGTCGTCGGTATTACGCCCGCGCCACTTTATTTTCCCAGGAAAAAATCCGGTACCCATTTAAGGCTAGGTGAAACCGGAAGTCGTCGATCAGGACCTCTTGTCCTTTGTAGTCCAGTTCACTAACCAGCGAGCTATCGCAGCTCTCTTTCGAGGCAGTGCTAATATCATAATCAACAGACAAAAAGCGTAGGAGAAAGGAGACGAGGAAAAGCAGCACAAATACATCTGGTTCGTTCTGTGGAAGGAGTTGTCTGTTCAATATTGGCAAATTCAGCCACAAGAGAAGCTGTTCAGCAAAGCAGCATCCATCATCTTCTTCTTCTTCTACTTCTTCTTCTACCTTTCAGCTCCCTATGGAGCATTTAGATATCGGATCTCACTACCCTGAGAGGGCTAGACATCAGATCTCATTACCCTGAGAAAAGTTTTAGACATTGGATCTCATTAACCAGAGACGGCTAGACATCGGATCTACCTACCCAGAGAGGGTTAGACATTGGATCTCACTACCCAGAGACGGCTAGACATTGGATCTCACTACCCAGAGAGGGCTAGACATCGGATCTCACTACCCAGAGAGGGTTAGACATTGGATCTCATTACACAGAGAGGGCTAGACATCGGATCTCACTACCCAGAGAGGGCTAAACATCAGATATCATTACCCAGAGAGGGCTAGACATCGGATCTCACTACCCAGAGAGGGCTAGACATCAGATCTCACTACCCAGAGAGGTCTAGACATCAGATCTCACTACCCAGAGAGGGCTAGACATCAGATCTCACTACACAGAGACGGCTAGACATCAGATCGCACTACTCAGAGAGGTCTAGACATCGGATCTCACTACCTAGAGAGGGCTAGACATCAGATCTCACTACACAAAGAGGGCTAGACATCGGATCTCACTACCCAGAGAGGTCTAGACATCGGATCTCACTACCCAGAGAGGACTAGACATCAGATCTCACTACACAGAGAGGGCTAGACATCAGATCTCACTACACAGAGAGGGATAGACATCGGATCTCACTACCTAGAGAGGGCTAGACATCAGATCTCACTACACAGAGAGGACTAGACATCGGATCTCACTACCCAGAAAGGTCTAGACATCGGATCACACTACCCAGAGAGGGCTAGATATCGAATCATCTCAATACCCAGAGAGGGCTAGACATCGTATCTCACTACACAGAGAGGGCTAGACATCGGATCTCACTACACAGAGAGAGATAGACATCGGATCTCACTACCCAGAGAGGGCTAGACATCGGATCTCACTACCCAGAGAGGGCTAGACATCGGATCTCACTACCCAGAGAGGGCGAAACATCAGATCTCACTACCCAGAGATGGCTAGACATCAGATTTCACTACCCAGTGAGGGCTAGACGTCAGATCTCACTACCCAGAGAGGGCTAGACATCGGATCTCACTACCTAGAGAGGGATAGGCATCGGATCTCACTACCCAGAGAGAGCTAGACAACAAATCTCACTACCCAGAGAGGGCTTGACATTGAATCTCACTACCCAGAGAGGCCTAGACATCAGATCTCACTACCCAGAGAGGGCTAGACATCGAATCTCACTACCAATAGAGGGCTAGACATCATATCTCACTACCCAGAGAGGGTTAGACATCGGATCTAACTACCCAAAGAGGGCTAGACATCGGATCTCACTACCCAGAGAGGACTAGACATCAGATCTCACTACCCAGAGAGGGCTGGATATCAGATCTCACTACCCACAGAGCGCTAGACATCAGATCTCACTACCCAGAGACGGCTAGACATCAGATCTCACTACCCAGAGAGGGCTAGACAACGGATGTCACTACCCAGATAGGGCTAGACACGGGATCTCACTACCCAGAGAGAGCTAGACATTAGATCTCACTACCCAGAGAGGGCTAGACATCAGATCTCACTACACAGAGAGGGCTAGACATCAGATCTGACTATCCAGAGAGGGCTAGACATCAGATCTCACTACCCAGAGAGGACTAGACATCAGATCTCAGTACACAGAGAGGGTTAGACATCGGATCTCACTGCCCGGAGAGGGCTAGACATCGGATCTCACTACCCAGAGAGAGCTAGACATCGGATCTCCCTACCCAGAGAGGGCTAGACATCGGATCTCACTACCCAGAGAGGGTTAGACATCGGATCTCACTACCCAGACAGGGCTAGACATCGGATCTCACTACCCAGAGAGGGCTAGACATCGGATCTCACTACACAGAGAGGGCTAGACATCAGATCTCATTACCCAGAGAATGCTAGACATTGGATCTCACTATCCAGATAGGGCTAGACATCAGATCTCACTACCCAGAGAGGGCTAGACATGGATCTCACTACCCAGAGAGGGCTAGACATTCATCTCACTACCCAGAGAGGGCTAGACATCGGATCTCACAACCCAGAGAGGGCTAGACATCGGATCTCACAACCCAGAGAGGGCTAGACATCGGATCTCACTACCCAGAGAGGGCTAGACCTGGATCTCACTACACAGAGAGGGCTAGACATGGATCTCACTACCCAGAGAGGGCTAGACATCGGATCTCACAACCCAGAGAGGTCTAGACGTCAGATCTCACTACCCAGAGAGGGCTAGATACCAGATCTCACTACCCAGAGAGGGCTAGACATCGGATCTCACTATTTAGAGACCAGGGGAGGGCAGAGCAGCGAAAACACCACGGATTCAAGTAGTGTAATATTTTGTTTTTGTAAAATTCAAACAGCCTTTGGTGGTAATGGAACCCGGGACCTTCTTGACCAGAGGACAAAGTATTATCACTGGAACAAGTAATATCACACCCCCCCCCCTTTTTTTTAAAAAATCCCCAGCCGTGTGTATACGATTTAAACCAATATTACCGTTTATCTCTGCATGTAACTGAAAGTCATTTGCATGTAAGCGATTTACACTACATTGCGGAATTAATTAAATTCATATTTTACCCACATACTAGAAACTTCGGCTTATTGCACGTAGAAGTCATCGATTACCCGAGATTCTGGCCACTTTTTTTCAATCGCGCTGGACGAATCAGGAAACGATAAAAGCCAACAAGAAAAAAAAAACAAAAAAAAAAAACGGAAAGTGTTTTTGCTATTGATTCTATTATTATTATTATTATTATTATTATTATTAGGTTTCCAAATATTAAAATAATTGACAGGTCGGGATGTCCCACAGCTATTGTAGTGTCAATTAAGTGAAGGCCATGTATTGTTTCATAGGAAAGCTATCGCCATGGTTTATGATTACTTCATTCCAATATAAATCTACACACACAGGGCATGTGAAATATTGCTGGGCTATTGTTCAACTTCTTCTTGAAGCCTGTATTATGACATCCGACATTTTGATAGCTCTATAGGAAAGTCTTGGGATATTCGCATGTTTTGTTTTGTTTTTTCGTGATTTTTGTTTACTGCTTCTTTGTTGTTTCTTTGTTTCTTCTTTACTGTTTCTTTGTGTTTGTTCTTTGTTGTTTCTTTGTTGCTTCTTTACTGTTTCTTTGTGTTTGTTCTTTGTTGTTTCTTTGTTTCTTCTTTACTGTTTCTTTGTGTTTGTTCTTTGTGTTTCTTTGTTTCTTCTTTTGTTTCTTCTTTACTGTTTCTTTGTGTTTGTTCTTTGGTGCATCTTTACTGTTTCTTTGTGTTTGTTCTTTGGTGCATCTTTACTGTTTCTTTGTGTTTGTTCTTTGTTGTTTCTTTGTGTTTGCTCTTTGTTGCTTGTTTTTACTTTATGTTTTCTTTATTTTTGTTCTTGGGGCTTCTTTACTGTTTCTTTGTGTTTGTTTATTGTGCTTCTAGTTAGTTTATTTGCGTTTAATTTGTGTGCTACTGTGTTGTTTACTTGTGTTTGTCCTGTCCTGTTTCTCTGTGTTTTTCATTTCTTGTTTCTGTGTGTTTTTCATTTCTTGTTTCTTTGTGTTTACCATATCTTGTTTCTTTGTGTTTATCATTTATTCTTTCTTTGTGTTATTATTACCTAGTGTTTGTTCATTGATGACGTCATTTCCGCCTTGTATTTTAAACCGACGTAGGTAGATGGCCTGTTTTGTAAGCTCCGAAGTTTGATTCTTTGGTTAAACAGGTTCGACTTCATGGCAACATTTCTCTGAAACAGCTTGTTCGTTCGTTCGTTCGCTTTCGTCAGCTTTGACCTCCGACGAAGTCCCACCCACTCAATTTTGTGGGACTGAATTTTGCGTGTAAAGTCTGTTTTATCCCATTACAGGGTGCCCCTCGCCATGCAGGCAGATTTACTCCGACTTCAGAGGTACTAATTTTTAGGGAATTAGTAAAACCCAGGTGTCCTCGCCAGGGTACGAACCCCGGCTGTTGCCGTGGTAAACCAACCGCCTATCGATTGCGCTAACCAGACACCCAAAAACAGCTTGTGTTCCTAATCAGTATTTGACCGCAATCTTCTACTTCAATTTCGTGTTTGTCTTCTACTTCATTTTCGTGTTTGTCTTCTACTTCATTTTCGACTGTTTCTTCTTCTACTTCAATTTCGTGTTTGTCTTCTACTTCATTTTCGACTGTTTCTTCTTCTACTTCAATTTCGTGTTTGTCTACTACTTCAATTTCGTGTTTGTCTACTACTTCAATTTCGTGTTTGTCTACTACTTCAATTTCGTGTTTGTCTACTACTTCAATTTCGTGTTTGTCTACTACTTCAATTTCGTGTTTGTCTACTACTTCATTTTCGTGTTTGTCTTCTACTTCAATTTCGACTGTTTCTTCTTCTTCTCTGTCATAATTTTTTTTTCTTCTTTATATTTCCTCTTCTTATTTTCCTCTTCTTTACCATCTCCAGTTCTTCTGTGGGTAGCGAGATTCAATGTCTCGCCATCTCAGATAAGGGCGAAAAACAGACCGTGTCCACTCTGCGCATGTTAACATATTTATTGGACGTTAATCGTGGAAAAAATAACTCTTTTCTGGGAAAGTAAAGCGGCACAGGTGTAAAACTGACCACATTTTCCCAAAAATCATGTGCCGAAGGTTTGTAAAAATGATGGTCACTAACACCATATTCCATTTACGCAACCTGGCGTGACGGGTCACTAACACCATATTCCATTTACGCAACCTGGCGTGACGGGTCACTAACACCATATTCCATTTACGCAACCTGGCGTGACGGGTCACTAACACCATATTCCATTTACGCAACCTGGCGTGACGGGTCACTAACACCATATTCCCTTTACGCAACCTGGCGTGACGGGTCACTAACACCATATTCCCTTTACACAACCTGGCGTGACGGGTCACTAACACCATATTCCCTTTACACAACCTGGCGTGACGGGTCACTAACACCATATTCCCTTTACACAACCTGGCGTGACGGGTCACTAACACCATATTCCCTTTACACAACCTGACGTGACGGGTCACTAACACCATATTCCCTTTACACAACCTGGCGTGACGGGTCACTAACACCATATTCCCTTTACACAACCTGGCGTGACGGGTCACTAACGCCATATTCCCTTTACACAACCTGGCGTGACGGGTCACTAACGCCATATTCCCTACACAACCTGGCGTGACGGGTCACTAACACCATATTCCCTTTACACAACCTGGCGTGACGGGTCACAAACACCATATTCCCTTTACACAACCTGGCGTGACGGGTCACAAACACCATATTCCCTTTACGCAACCTGGCGTGACGGGGCACTAACACCATATTCCCTTTACGCAACCTGGCGTGACGGGCCACTAACACCATATTCCCTTTACGCAACCTGGCGTGACGGGCCACAAACACCATATTCCCTTTACGCAACCTGGCTTGACGGGTCACTAACACCATATTCCCTTTACACAACCTGGCGTGACGGGTCACTAACACCATATTCCCTTTACGCAACCTGAAGTGACGGGTCACTAACACCATATTCCCTACACAACCTGGCGTGAAGGGTCACTAACACCATATTCCCTTTACACAACCTGGAGTGACGGGTCACTAACACCATATTCCCTTTACACAACCTGGCGTGACGGGTCACTAACACCATATTCCCTTTACACAAACTGGCGTGACGGGTCACTAGCACCATATTCCCTTTACACAACCTGGCGTGACGGGCCTCAAACACCATATTCCCTTTACACAACCTGGCGTGACGGGTCACTAACACCATATTCCCTTTACAGAACCTGGCGTGACGGACCACTAACACCATATTCCCTTTACGCAACCTGGCGTGACGGGTCACTAACACCATATTCCCTTTACGCAACCTGGAGTGACGGGCCACTAAAACCATATTCCCTTTACGCAACCTGACGTGACGAGCCACTAACACCATATTCCTTTACGCGACCTGGCGTGACAGGCCACTAACACCATATTCCCTTTACGAAACCTGGCGTGACGTGCCACTAACACCATATTCCCTTTACACAACCTGGCGTGACGGGTCACTAACACCATATTCCCTTTACACAACCTGGCGTGACGGGTCACTAACACCATATTCCCTTTACACAACCTGGCGTGACGGGTCACTAACACCATATTCCCTTTACACAACCTGGTGTGACGGGTCACTAACACCATATTCCCTTTACACAACCTGGCGTGACGGGCCACAAACACCATATTCCCTTTACACAACCTGGCGTGACGGGTCACTAACACCATATTCCCTTAGGCAACCTGGCGTGACGGGCCACTAACACCATATTCCCTTTACACAACCTGGCGTGACGGGCCACTAACACCATATTCCCTTTACGCAACCTGGCGTGACGGGTCACTAACACCATATTCCCTTTACGCAACCTGGCGTGACGGGCCACTAACACCATATTCCCTTTACGCAACCTGGCGTGACGGGCCACTAACACCATATTCCCTTTACGCAACCTGGCGTGACGGGCCACTAACACCATATTCCCTTTACGCAACCTGGCGTGACGGGTCAATAACACCATATCCCCTTTACGCAACCTGGCGTGACGGGCCACTAATACCATATTCCCTTTACACAACCTGGCGTGACGGGACACTAACACCATATTCCCTACACAACCTGGCGTGACGGGTCACTAACACCATATTCCCTACACAACCTGGCGTGACGGGTCACTAACACCATATTCCCTACACACAACCTGGCGTGACGGGTCACTAACACCATATTCCCTACACAACCTGGCGTGACGGGTCACTAACACCATATTCCCTACACACAACCTGGCGTGATGGGTCACTAACACCATATTCCCTACACAACCTGGCGGGACGGGTCACTAACACCATATTCCCTACACAACCTGGCGTGACGGGTCACTAACACCATATTCCCTACACAACCTGGCGGGACGGGTCACTAAC
>JAVIAB010000099.1:3414120-3449120 GCA_032433765.1 Megaustenia siamemsis | reverse complement strand
TTATGGTTGTGGTAGGCACCGGTATCACAGCCAACGAATTAAAATCCATAATTGCTCAACCGCCGGTGCTAGTGGAATCATCCGAATTACTAACTCATCTCCCAAACAAAGAAAGGTAACTGTAGTCCCCATCATAACAGTTTCAGCACACGCCAAAAGATATAAAGCGAAACCGCACAGAAAGTGAACACAGCCATCTGTTCCTTATCACACGATATCATCATTCATCGTAAACAATTGGAATGTCGAAACATGATCAAAGCGGATGAGACACACAGCTCACGGTGTGCACAGAGCACTTAACTCAGTAGCTCCTGCAACAAGCCAGACTTGGAATATAAGGAAAATGCAACCTGTTACACTTTTCAGACATAGCCTTTAATGGTTTCTGTCGCCTATCCACCATGTTGAGCAGAAGTAAACGTCCTCCTGAAAATGATGATCGTCATATTTCTGTTTTAATATATATAGGGCTTGGTGGAACTAGGACATCACATTGACACCAATCCGAACATGTGAAACACAGTTAATCGTCGGGCTATCCCCGTTGCACATCAAACAACACACCGAAAGATCTCCCTGCAATGTGAGTTTGTGAAATTATGAATCCGTCCTGACTGACGAACCTTCGGGAGTCGCCCCGGTGCTGCCAAGTCACGCACGAAACTCCATTCCACCTTCCACTATTAGCGTACGGCCGCCTTAGGGATATACCATCATACCTTGTATGAGTATATGTTACACCCACTTCTGGCGCCTAGAAAATGAATGAATGAATGAATGTCTATGTTTGGCGCAGAGTAATTACAGATTCCCTCCCCTGCCTTGCTAGCCGAATGGGGAATACTGTGTTAGTGACCATATTTTTCCTATGACAGCGGCACATTATTAGGTGATGTGGTCGGTATCACGCCAGGCCGAATTTACTTCCCAGAAAAATCTCAGGTATTCATTTTTAGAGGCTGGTTTGCACCAAGTGGGAATGTGTGTATACAATGGTTCTTTGTGGTGATAGGCATTGCTTTGTGTTGAAGTAGAGGGGATAGCTGTCCCAGTATTTTGTTTTGTCTAGGTAAACAGTTACAAATATGGATAGAGTGATCACCTACACAGCGGGTGAGTAAAGCCAAGAGCCCCGCCACGCCAAGTGGCGTATAGGGAATATGGTGCTAGTCTATCTATCTAGTGATCTTTCGAGCCGTAGCCGGCCCATAGGGCGTAGACCAAGATACTCCTTCTCTTATCGAAATTTGTATTCTAGCAGTTTTCAATCCTTCTAAAGATATTTTATCAAATCTCGCCATTTGTCTCTGCTCTGTGCAAGCAGCTCTATCTCATGGACAGAGCCGATTCCTGCAGCTCTTGCCTCTCTCATCAATGTTCTTCTCAGTGTATCTCCGCGTCTTCCTCTTTTCCTCATACCTGTTGTTTCCCACATGAGGGCTTGCTTTGCTATTCAGTTATTATCTCTTCTCATCACATGTCCAACATATGACCAATCACTATTATCTACTGCTAATTGACACATTCTGTATCAAGTCTACGTTTCATGAACAAAATCGTTTGGACGAAAGCGGCTCGTTAAACCTCTGATCAACGGTTCTACACCAAGCCGGAGACAAATATGGTGTTAATGACCACACCTTTTTCAGAATTTCATCACTTAGATTTTGGGTAATGTGGTCAGTTTTACGTCCATGCCGCTTCACTTTCCCAGAAAAAAAATCAGGTACCCATTTAAGGCTTGGGTGAACCCGGAAGGGCGTCGATCAGGATAGAACCCTACCGCTTGTCCTTTTTAGTCCAGTTCACTAACCACTGAGCTATCGCGGCTCCCTACGCAGTGGGTACTGTACTCAATTATGCCTGGTTTTCATGAGACGAGCTCGCAGATTGGTGGCAACACTAGCCTTTTAAATAACGAGCTAGCTGATTGGTCGAAAACTATCTTTTTACTTAAATATACCGATCCCACAGAAGTGACAGACAAGTCAGGGCTGTTAATATAAAATCAGCAAGCCGCACACAGTTCACGGGCCATCAGCTGCAGATCCCTTCCATATCAGATCCGGTTGTTTTGATTGGCCACAAAGGCCTGGCGGAACACACTTCCTGCTATCCTGTCACGTGATCACTATAAGAAAAAATGGTGGCATTTTCAATTGAAGGTCACTCGTTGTACTGCCATTGTTGATACTACACAGGGCGGTATCGATTTCAAGAAATCAGTTATGTCGGCTTGCATGAATATTTTGAAATTAATGTTGCCTCCCAGATGTCTTCAAACTGTTAAGAATCGCGACAACTGGGAATATGTCAGAATCGATTACATCGAATTTTAAAATACTAGGATTAGCGGACACCAGAGTAAAAGGACAACAGATAAAGAAAACACACATGAACTAAAACGAAATATTCTCAGGAGTCGACAACACAGAAAGAGCAACACACGGAGTAGGTTTTATCATCGACCCAGAACACGCAAAGAACATTCTAGAAATAAAATACCATTCAGAAAGAATTATCTCAATTAAACTACTAGAAGACGGTCGAAAAACAAATCACATTCAAATCTATGCACCCTGCAACAACAATGAAAGAGGCAGTGAAGAATTCTACGACACACTGAGTGAAATCATTAACAAGATTGACGAAAGCGACGACATGTTAGTGATGGGAGATTTTAATGGAAGGCTTGGGAAACGCAACAGTGAGAACAGTGGTATCTTAGGACCCTTTGGCGATAAAACAGCTGAAATAAACAAGAATGGAAGCAGACTGCTGGATCTATGCAATCAAAATGAGTTATTTATCACCAACACATTCTTCAAACACAGAGAGTCGCAAGTATACACCTGGTTACAAATGGAATGACACAACATGCAGAAGCCAGATAGATTTTATACTAACAAGAAAAGAGAACAAGAAAAGAGTAACCGACAGTAGAGCAATCCCAAATATTACAGATGACACAAGATGGTTATGTTCACACTAAGACAGCCAAAAATAAAGAGAATATACGAAAACAAACAAAAGAAGCGAAAAGAACAGACAATAAAAATAAAACAATTAAAAGATCAAGAAACAAGGAAAACCCTAGAAGAAAAACTAACAGAGAAATTCAAGAAACTCCCTAACGAAGTAGGCACAGTAGAAGAAGAGTGGAAACAATTTAAGGAAACAGTAACCAACATCTCTAAAACAGTTTGTGGAACGAAGCTAAGAACAAGAGAAGGGAAAAAGAGCAACCCGTGGTGGAACGAAACAATCAGAGAAGCAATTAAGGAAAAGAAGAAACTGTTTAAAAATTGGAGGGAGAACAAGAACTAAGAAAAATAAGAAAAATATGCCTTAGTTCGAAAAAGAGTTAAATGGTTGATCAAAGAAGCTAAGCAAAAGAATTGGACAGAATTCGGACAAAACATGAGCAGGGACTTCAAGACAGACACAAGAGATTTCTACAAAGCAGTAATAGCCACAAGAGCGAGAAAAGAAAACCATGATCCTACTGAGCTGATAAATGACAAAGACGGACAGCCAATATCAAATAATCAATGTATGCAACAGAGATGGAAAGAATATTTTGAAGACCTGTTAAACATACCAACTACCAATAAGACAACAAAAACCACGCCAGAACTCACACATACTGAACCCAACATCATGAAAGAGGAAATCGAAGAAGTAATCAAATATGCACCAAGAAATAAAGCACCGGGGATAGATAACATACCAATAGAAATAATAGTAGCAGCGGGAGAAACAGGAATGCAGTGGCTGCACAGAATATTTAATGCAGCATGGCATCAACAACAAGCCCCAGAAGACTGGCAACAGGCAATCATCATACCAATATGGAAAAAGAAAGGTAACAAAAGAGACTGCAATCAATATAGAGGTATATCTCTTCTCAGCCATGTAGGAAAGCTATACGCCAAAATCTTGGAAAAAAGGCTGAGACCAATAATAGAACCACAGTTAAGTGATTCTCAAATGGGGTTCCGAAAAAACAGAGGATGTACCGACACACTATTCACACTAAAACAGCTTGCAGAAAAAACAACAGAACACAATCAAAACTTAGCCTTCATTGACCAGGAAAAAGCATTCGACAGAGTAAACAGAGAACAACTGTGGGAGATACTAACAACATACGGAGTAAGCCAACATCTAACCAACATTATGAAAAGCCTCTACGCCAACAGCAGCTGCAGGGTCAGAACAGCAACAGGCTACACAGACCACTTCGAAGTTAGATCATGTGTAAGACAGGGGTGCGTACTATCCCCCCTACTGTTGATTACATACATGGACCATATATGCAAGCTAGCCAACCCATCAGAGACAGAGGAGATCAACGAGCTTTTATTTGCAGACGATCAGGCACTAATACATGAAACAATAGAAGACCTACAAGAACACTTAAACAAACTCAACATCTCAGGCACAAAATACAACATGAAAATCAACATCAACAAAACAGAAGTCATGAATGTCGCCAAAAATAAACAGAACATCAACATAACTATAGAAGGCAGACAACTAAAACAAGTAGAGGAATTCAAATACCTAGGAAGTCTAATGACAAACGATAATTCTCAAACAGCAGAGATAGAATCAAGATGCAACAAAGCTTGTCAAATCATCGGACAGTTATCGCCACTATTGTCCAACAAGGAAATAACTCTGGAGGCAAAACGAGCACTATACAATACAATCTTAATCCCAACGTTGTGCTACCAATGCCAGACCTGGACCCTAGATGCAAGAACAATAAGAAAAAATAACCTCTACAGAGATGAAATGTGTTAGACGAATGACAGGAAACAGTCTGAGAGACAAGATCAGAAATGAAGAACTGAGAAAAAAGCTAGGAATAGCCCCCGCCATAGAATATATAAGGAAACAACAGATAAAATGGTTTGGTCACGTGACAAGGCAGAAAGAACAAAACACAACACAACGAGCTCTCAACAAACGTTGTGAGAACACCAGACCCAAGAGCCGACCACGAAAAAGATGGATCGATGGAATATTAGAAGCACTAGGAAACATAACAGCAGCAGAGGCGAACAGAAGAGCAAAAGACAGCAAATTATATCTCCCCTTGACGCTGAAAGGCAGATGAGGAAGGAAAGCAAAAGAAGAAGAAGGGGAGGAAGAAGAAGTAGTAGAAGAAGAAGAAGAAGAAGAAGCAGTAGAAGATGACATGGAAACTGAATCAAACATTCGCTTTTATAGAAACTAAATGGAAACTATAACTGATAATTCCTGAACTCTTTCAGTTCGAAAGGTTTTTATCAACGCAACGGAAAAGAATTCAGATAGAACATTTCATGGTTTTAAATATGAATATGTCTGTTTATTTGTATCTAAGACATAACATATTGTATATGAATATGTCTGTTTATTTGTATCTAAGACATAACATATTGTATATGAATATGTCTGTTTATTTGTATCTAAGACATAACATATTGTATATGAATATGTCTGTTTATTTGTATCTAAGACATAACATATTGTATATGAATATGTCTGTTTATTTGTATCTAAGACATAACATATTGTATATGAATATGTCTGTTTATTTGTATCTAAGACATAACATATTGTATATGAATATGTCTGTTTATTTGTATCTAAGACATAACATATTGTATATGAATATGTCTGTTTATTTGTATCTAAGACATAACATATTGTATGTGAATATTTAGATAGTCAAGCACGGAATTAGATTTCTTCAGTACCACGATGATACAAGTCATGTTAAAGAATTCGGTATAATGAAGGTTGACAACAATCCACAGTGACGCACTGTGTGGCGAAACGTAGGGAAAGAATTAGATGCCGTCTCCACATCGAAGGTTGGCTACCATGGATCGACATTCAGTGACTGAGTGCCGTCTCCACATCGAAGGTTGGCTACCATGGAGCGTCATTCACTGGGTGCCGTCTCCACATCGAAGGTTGGCTACCATGGAGCGCCATTCATTGGGTGCCGTCTCCACATCGAAGGTTGGCTACCATGGAGCGTCATTCACTGGGTGCCGTCTCCACATCGAAGGTTGGCTACCATGGAGCGTCATTCATTGAGTGTCGTCTCCACATCGAAGGTTGGCTACCATGGAGCGCCATTCATTGGGTGCCGTCTCCACATGGAAGGTTGGCTACCATGGAGCGTCATTCATTGGGTGTCGTCTCCACATCGAAGGTTGGCTACCATGGAGCGTCATTCATTGGGTGCCGTCTCCACATCGAAGGTTGGCTACCATGGAGCGTCATTCATTGGGTGTCGTCTCCACATGGAAGGTTGGCTACCATGGAGCGGCATTCATTGGGTGTCGTCTCCACATGGAAGGTTGGCTACCATGGAGCGGCATTCAGTGACTGAGTGCCGTCTCCATATCGAAGGTTGGCTACCATGGAGGTCCATTCATTGGGTGTCGTCTCCACATGGAAGGTTGGCTACCATGGAGCGTCATTCATTGGGTGTCGTCTCCACATGGAAGGTTGGCTACCATGGAGCGGCATTCAGTGACTGAGTGCCGTCTCCACATCGAAGGTTGGCTACCATGGAGCGTCATTCAGTGACTGAGTGCCGTCTCCACATCGAAGGTTGGCTACCATGGAGCGGCATTCAGTGACTGAGTGCCGTCTCCACATCGAAGGTTGGCTACCATGGATCGACATTCAGTGACTGAGTGCCGTCTCCACATCGAAGGTTGGCAATCCATGGATCGACTTTCAGTGACTGAGTGCCGTCTCCACATCGAAGGTTGGCTACCATGGATCGACATTCAGTGACTGAGTGCCGTCTCCACATCGAAGGTTGGCTACCATGGATCGACATTCAGTGACTGAGTGCCGTCTCCACATCGAAGGTTGGCAATCCATGGAGCGTCATTCATTCATTGGGTGATGTCACCACATCAAAGGTTGACTACCATGGAGCGTCATTCGTTCATTGGGTGATGTCACCACTGAAAGGTTGACTACCATGGAGCGTCATTTTACTGTGTCTCTTGTCTTGATAGTACATGTTGTCATAGATTCAACCTGACCATCTTTTGATATTATCAACCCACTTCAATCTTGGTCTGCCTCTGCCTCGTCTACCTTGTATCTTCCTATCCAAGATGACTTCTAGAAGGGCGTTATGTCTCATCACATGTCCACAAAATGTATGTTGTCTTGTTTCGAATTGTGTAATGAAAATGTTCTGAAAGAGGCCAAAGCAAAAAGAGAGCTAATTTCCAATATTAGGAAGAAACAATCATCATTTTTTGGCCATGTAATGAGAAGGGAACAGCTGGAATATATTGTAACAACTGGAAAATTTGAGGGACGAAGAGATAGAGGGAAGCAAAGTGAACAAATAACAGACAGCTAAAGAGAATAACTTGGCAGAAGGTCAACAACAGAAATGATAAAGAACTGTCGAGATCGAAAGTTGTGGAGAGACATGATCACCTACGCCAGCAGGCACTGTACTTGATGATGATGAATAATTCTACGACTGCTGCTATTACTACTGCTACTGCTGACATGGCTACTACCATCATTACTAACGACAATAGTACTACTGCTACTGCTGACATGGCTACTGCCATCATTACTAACGACAATAGTACTACTTCTACTGCTGATATGGCTACTGCCATCATTACTAACGACAATAGTACTACTGCTATTGCTGACATGGCTACTACCATCATTACTAACGACAATAGTACTACTTCTACTGCTGACATGGCTACTACCATCATTACTAACGACAATAGTACTACTTCTACTGCTGATATGGTTACTACCATCATTACTAACGACAATAGTACTACTTCTACTGCTGATATGGTTACTACCATCATTACTAACGACAATAGTACTACTTCTACTGCTGATATGGTTACTACCATCATTACTAACGACAATAGTACTACTTCTACTGCTGACATGGTTACTACCATCATTACTAACGACAATAGTACTACTTCTACTGCTGATATGGCTACTGCCATCATTACTAACGACAATAGTACTACTATTACCACCGCTATCATAACTACTATCACCTCTGCTAACATTATTACCTTTACTATTAGAAACATTACTTATGCTAACATTAGTAATTTTGCTACTGTTAACATTGTTACTTTTTCTAATGCTAACTTTATAGAATTACTACTGATAACAATACTGCCATTACTGCTGCAAACATTAGACTACTTATAACCTTACAGCTGTTAATAATACTGCCATTAACATTGCTAAGTGGATATCAAAGTTGAAGGAATAGACCTGGAGACAGTTCAGAACTACAACTACCTTGGTCATACTATAACCAGTGATGGAAAATGTACAACTGAAATAAACAAAAGAATAGGAATGGCAACAAGTAATTTTAATGTCATGAAGAACATACTAACATCAAAACAAATAACACCAGGGCTAAAACTAAGAATAGCTAAATGTTACATCTTCTCAATATTACTATATGCTGTAGAAACATGGACATTAGACAAGAAAACAGAACAGAGAATTGAAGCCTTTGGAATGTGGATATATAGAAGAATAGGTAGAATTGGATGGAAGGAAAAGAAAACAAACGATGAAGTCTTAAAACAAATAAAAATGAAAAGAGAACTACCAAACACAATTCCAAAAAGACAAATGCGATTTTTGGGCCATGTTAAAAGACACAACAGTCTACTAAAAGTAATCCTGGAGGGGAAAATACAAGGTAAAAGAGGCAGAGGCAGACCAAGACTAACATGGGCGAGTAACATCAAAAGATGGACAAATCAGCCTATGACAACCTGCACCATCAAAACAAGAGACAGAGCAGAATGGCGCTCCATGGTAGCCAACCTTCGTTGCGGACCCGGCACTCGATGATGATAACATTGCTAAAATCACCGAACTGCTGCTAACATTACTACCATTACTGTTGCTGCCATTACTGTTGCTAACATATTCCCGCTAAGGCTACTAGGCTCAATAATACTGCTGACATTACCACCGCTTTACTTACTACCGCTAACATTGCTATCATCAATACTACTGTTAACATTACAACTATTACTACCGTTAATATTACTGCAATTACTGCTGCTAAAACACTTTTTCTAAGACTACTACCGATATTATTGCTAACATTACCGCCATCATTACTAACGCTAACCTTACTACTATCAATACTACTGTTAACATTAATACCGCTAACATTACTACCCTTAATACTACTGTTAACATAACTAACATCATTATTAACGCTAACATTATTACTCTCACTACTACTGCTAACATTACCACCATCATTACTAACGCTAATATTACTATAATATAGAACGACAAAAGAATAGTGACACTGTGACATTCCAGGCATGTCGTAAGAGGCGACTAAGGAGGTTGATCGATGGCTTGACAAGCTGTCATTGTAAAAAGTATTGTTATGGAAACAGCGCCATAGATTTTAGAAGCAGTGATCTCTTCAATATGTGCCATTTTGGCACGCAAGGTTTCTGTTTTTAAGATTGTGGCTCTGCCCTATGTGCCGTCTTCGGCTCCAAAGGACAATAGATAGATAGATAGAACGACTGCTAACATTACTAAAATAATAATATCATAACTAACGCTAACATTACTACCATCATAGCTAACGCTAAAATACTACCATCATAACTAACGCTAACATTACTACCCTCAAAACTACTGCTAACATTACTACCATCATTACTAACGTTAACATTACTACTGCTAACATTACCACCAGCATTATTAAAGCTAACATTGCTACTACTGTTACATTACTACCGCTGACATTACTACCATCAATACTACTGTCAATATTACTACCGCTAACATTACTACACTCAATACTACCACTAACATTTCTACCCTCAATATTACTGTTAACATTACAACCACTAACATTACTACCCTCAATACTACTGTTAACATTATAACCACTAACATTACTACCCTCGATACTACTGTTAACATTACTACTGTTAACATTACCACCATTAACATTACTACTGTTAACATTACTACCCTCAATACTACTGTTAACATTACGACAGCTAACATTACTGCTGTCCCATAATATTACTCACTCACGCCACGTAAAATAAATAAGAGCAAAAACAAGAACAAACAATAAGCAAAGACAAGTTACAACAAAAAGCTAACGACCTGTTTCACATATGGCAACCTTCGCAGATAAACCTGTAACCGACATGGCGGAATTATATCCCCCCCCCCTCTTTCCCTCTCTTCCCCCATCGAAATCCCCCTTTTCCACAAACCCCCAGTAGTATTCCCCATTGTATTCCCGGGCGTTATTGACTAACAAAAGAAGAAAAAACGAAAGGCAAACATTAGATGCTGTCGCTCACTTCCAGAGGCCGGCACTTGTTATCCACTCGTGCAATGTTTGCAGCGTCAAGTCTTTTGTCTGCCCTCGCTTTATCCTCGGTTTATCTCGTTGGATCCAGTTTTGGTTGCATTGTGTTGTTTCCCCTATCGAGTGTTGCATTATTTGATTGGCTATCTTTATCTTGTTAATTATGATTTCATTCGCTTATTTCATTATTTGACTTTTTTTCTCATGAATTAAATCTATTGTTTTGTTAGTCAATCGGCCGGTATCATAGGGTTAAACCACTGCCTTCTATAGTTAATAAGGCCAGCGGACAGAGCGGAAAACTGAGAAAACCACCACTATAGTCTTCATCTATGCGAGGTACCGATTGTAGATCTACCCCACAACAACCATTGACTCGTAAATGTGAAAACGTCACGATAGTTTGGGTTTTCCAGGATTTCTGCCCCACTTAGGATAAATACAAAGAAATAATTGGTGGTCTTTACTTTCCAGAAAGATCTCCCGTTCCCATTTTTAGTGGCTGGGTCAACTCTGGTTCCTTGTTGGTCCTAAAGACAATTTGCACTGAATAAGACGTGGACCCTTTCTGAACAGGAAGCTAGCGCCCTATCCGCTCAGCCATCGAGTAGTGTAAAATATTACACTTCTCCTTATAAAGATCTCAGAATAATAAAGAACATCTACTGGCAGCAAACAGCGGCCATAAGAAATAGAAATCAATTGAAAATGTTTCAACAAATAAAACAGGGTGTTAGTCAAGGTTGTGTGCTGTCACCAGATTTATTTAGTATGTATTGTGAGATTATTTTAAGATCCATAGGGACATGCCTGGAATAACAATTGGAGGTCATAATATAAATAATTTAGATATGCTGATGATACAGTCTTAATCGCTAAGAGTGAAAATGAGTTACAAGAAATGTTGGAGATTATAGTGAAAGAAAGCAAAAATAACGGACGCTTTAAAAAAATACAAAAAGACAGAAGTAGTGGTAGCAACAAATATAAAGACATCACTACAATGTACAATACAGACAAGTGGAACAATATTAAAACAGGTAAATGAATTTAAATATTTGGGAACTTTGTTAACCTCAGATGGAAGATGTACAAAAGATGGATGTAAGTCATGGACAATAGGACATCAGAAAAGAAAATCACTGGAGGCTGTAGAAATGTGATTTTACAGAATAATGTTAAGAATACCATGGACAGCTGAGAAGAGTAATGAAAAAGTTCTGAAAGAGGTCAAAGCAAAAGGAGAGCTAATTTCCAATATCAGGAAGAAATAATCATTTTTTGGCCATGTAATGAGAAGAGAACAGCTGGAATATATTGTAACAACTGAGACATTTGAGGGACGAAGAGATAGAGGGAAGCAAAGAGAAAAGATACCAGACAGCTTAAGAGAATGGCTTGGCAGAAGGTCAACAACAGAAATGATAAATAACTGTCGAGATCGAGAGTTGTGGAGAGACATGATCACCTACGCCAGCAGGCATTGAACTTGATGATGACTGCAAAGGCTACATCATTTGGACTTGGAGAGGTGAGTGATCGTCTTCGCTGTTATTATTTTACCTTCCTCAACTTTATTGAGTCAGGTACCCATTTGTGTGTGTGCAAGACTGGGTTAACTAAAGAGCCACATTCTGATATCGAATACACACTCACTGTATCGATGAGCCACCACGCTACCATTGCCTGACCCCAAAACAAATGTCAAGGCCAAGTCACGCGAGGTGACTTTACTAGACCCAATCAAATGATTACAAGCACGCCTGGCTTGGTGGCGTGAAACATGACGTACGGTCACAGCAATAGTGGTGATGGCGTTGTAAAATGTGATTAGTTGTTGAGGTTGAGCTAGTTAATGTGGCTGACGGTCTTAAGGAAAGGAAAAAAAAAACATGATTAATGCAGCTGCTGTTGTGTTTCCAGCATCGATTTGGACAGTGGCTGTACAAGTTACCATTGACAGCAAATGTGGAAGTTTTCGTTAGTGCACGCAGTTAGTCGAGGGTTACTGTCAATAGGATTTTCATGTGGTGGTAGGGGCTGAGGGATAATAGAGAGATAGGTACAGAGTACGCTCGGCAGGCAGAATAGTCCAAGAAGACAGTGGTGCATACGTCATGACCACGAGTAGTATGACAATGGAGGTGATGGCAGTGACCAAGGCATTCAAATGGTTAGAGTCACAAGACTACATCCACGCATGTATACTGAGTGATTCGATGAGCATGATTAAAAAAGTGGAGGCGGGCTCTGTACGCATGCAATGGGTAGAGTCGTTGCAGAAATCCAAAATACGTAATGTCACCTTTGTCTATGTCCCTGGACATGCGGGAGTACGGGGAAATGAAAGAGCGGACAGGTTGGCTAGCTGCGCTGTCGTTGAGGACGGGCAACCAATGGATCGGGCGGACATCATCAATGCCCTGCGAGATGTGGGAAGAGCACAGGACTTCGACAAACACAGATCCACGTCACTTCTTCGGATGATGGAAATGGGAGTTAAGATGGGCACAGCCAGAAATGAGAAACTTAGTGGCCGTGTAAGAAGACTTATCAACCAACATAGAACTGGAGTCGTCAATCGCTGGACACTGAGGGAATTGCTGAGGAGGGGATCTGAGCACCTATGGACATGTTCGGAGTGCAATGATGATGACCCGCAAAAAAACTCAATAACTCAGTTACAGAGTGTGAGAGAGATAGTTACAAAATGGGAGAGAGATAGTTACAAAGTGTGAGAGAGATAGTTACAGAGTGTGAGAGAGATAGTTACAGAGTGTGAGAGAGATAGTTACAGAGTGTGAGAGAGATAGTTACAGACTGTGAGAGAGATAGTTACAGAGTGTGAGAGAGATAGTTACAGAGTGTGAGAGAGATAGTTACAGAGTGTGAGAGAGATAGTTACAAAGTGGGAAAGAGATAGTTACAGAGTGTGAGAGATATAGTTACAGAGTGTGAGAGAGATAGTTACAAAGTGGGAAAGAGATAGTTACAGAGTGTGAGAGAGATAGTTACAAAGTGTGAGAGAGATAGTTACAGACTGTGAGAGAGATAGTTACAGAGTGTGAGAGAGATAGTTACAGAGTGTGAGAGAGATAGTTACAGAGTGTGAGAGAGATAGTTACAAAGTGGGAAAGAGATAGTTACAGAGTGTGAGAGATATAGTTACAGAGTGTGAGAGAGATAGTTACAGAGTGTGAGAGAGATAGTTACAGAGTGTGAGAGAGATAGTTACAGAGTGGGAGAGAGATAGTTACACAGTGTGAGAGAGATAGTTACAGAGTGTGAGAGAGATAGTTACAGAGTGTGAGAGAGATAGTTACAGAGGGGGAGAGAGATAGTTACAGAGTGTGAGAGAGATAGTTACAGACTGTGAGAGAGATAGTTACAGAGTGGGAGAGAGATAGTTACAGAGTGGGAGAGAGATAGTTACAGAGTGTGAGAGAGATAGTTACAGAGTGGGAGAGAGATAGTTACAGAGTGTGAGAGAGATAGTTACGGAGTGTGAGAGAAATAGTTACAGAGTGGTAGAGAGATAGTTACAGAGAGAGAGAGAGAGAGAGATAGTTACAGAGTGGTAGAGAGATAGTTACAGAGTGTGAGAGAGATAGTTACAGAGTGTGAGAGAGATAGTTACAGAGTGGTAGAGAGATAGTTACAGAGAGAGGGAGAGAGATAGTTACAGAGTGGTAGAGAGATAGTTACAGAGTGTGAGAGAGATAGTTACAGAGTGTGAGAGAGATAGTTACAGAGTGGTAGAGAGATAGTTACAGAGAGAGAGAGAGATAGTTACAGAGTGGTAGAGAGATAGTTACAGAGAGAGAGAGATAGTTACAGAGTGGTAGAGAGATAGTTACAGAGAGTGAGAGAGATAGTTACAGAGTGTGAGAGAGATAGTTACAGAGTGGTAGAGAGATAGTTACAGAGTGTGAGAGAGATAGTTACAGAGTGTGAGAGAGATAGTTACAGAGTGTGAGAGAGATAGTTACAGAGTGTGAGAGAGATAGTTACAGAGTGTGAGAGAGATAGTTACAGAGTGTGAGAGAGATAGTTACAGAGTGTGAGAGAGATAGTTACAGAGTGTGAGAGAGATAGTTACAGAGTGTGAGAGAGATAGTTACAGAGTGTAAGAGAGATAGTTACAGAGTGTGAGAGAGATAGTTACAGAGTGTGAGAGAGATAGTTACAGAGTGTAAGAGAGATAGTTACAGAGTGGTAGAGAGATAGTTACAGAGTGGTAGAGAGATAGTTACAGAGAATAAGAGAGATAGTTACAGAGTGTGAGAGAAGGTTACAGAGTGGTAGAGAGATAGTTACAGAGTGTAAGAGAGATAGTTACAGAGTGTGAGAGAGATAGTTACAGAGTGTGAGAAAGATAGTTACAGAGAGAGAGAGAGAGAGTAATAAAACAAGCGCAAGAGCGAAAAGAAAGAAAACTCTAAAAAGAGAGAAAGAATGAAAGAGAGACAAAAGAAGAAATTAAGAGAGAAAGAAAGAAAGAAAGAAAGGTAGAAAGAAAGAAAGAAAGAAAGAAAAAAAATGAAAAAAGGACAGAGAGAAAGAAATGCAAAAAGAAAGAAAAAAAAGAATAAACGAAAGAATGCAAGCAGAAAAGAAAAAAAGAAAGAAAAAAGACTAGAAAGAGAATAAGAAAGAAAGAATGAAGAAAAGAAAGAAAGGAGACAAAAAAGAAAGAAAGAAAGAAGGAAAGAAAGAAGGAAAGAAAGAGAAAAAAGTAAAAACAAAAGAAAGAAAGAAGTAAATAAAGAAAGAAAAGAAAGAAACAGAGAAAGCGAGAGAGAGAGAGAGAGAGAGAGAGAGAGAGAAAGAAAAAAGAATGAATGAAAGAAAGAAAGAACGTGAAGACAGAGTTGTAATTTGCAGCGAATCTTTGTTGATGACTTGCGCACATGATCGGTGAATCGTTACCATGCAGACACTACTACAACTCTTCGTGGTGCCTCTAGTACCAGACTACCCTGTCGAGTCTAGACAAGTGAGTGCTGATCGAGAGGGAAGGCAATGCGGTATTAAAAAATGATATCCTTAAGTCCGGATGTGTCACTGAAAGAGGCTACTACAGTCATCTATGACTGACGGAGGCTACTACAGTCATCTATGACTGACGGAGGCTACTACAGTCATCTATGACTGACGGAGGCTACTACAGCCAACTATGACTGACGGAGGCTACTACAGTCATCTATGACTGACGGAGGCTACTACAGTCATCTATGACTGTCGGAGTCTACTACAGTCATCTATGACTGACGGAGGCTACTACAGTCAACTATAACTGTCGGAGGCTACTATAGTCACATATGACTGAAGGAGGCTACTACTGTCAACTATGACTGATGGAGGCTACTACAGTCATCTATGACTGTCGGAGGCTACTACAGTCATCTATGACTGTCAGAGGCTACTACAGTCAACTATGACAGACGGAGGCTACTACAGTCAACTATGACTGTCGGAGGCTACTACAGTCAACTATGACTGACGGAGTCTACTACAGTCAACTATGACTGTCGGATGCTACTACAGTCAACTATGACTGACGGAGACTACTACAGTCATCTATGACAGACAGAGGCTATTACAGTCAATTATGAAAAAAGGAGGCTACTACAGTCAACTATGACTGACGGAGGCTACTACAGTCATCTATGACTGTCAGAGGCTACTACAGTCATCTATGACTGTCGGAGGCTACTACAGTGAACTATGGAAAAGGAGGCTACTAAAGTCAACTATGACTGACGTAGGCTACTACATTCAACTATGACTGACCGAGGCTACTACAGTCAACTATGACTGACGGAGGCTACTACAGTCAACTATGACTGACGGAGGCTACTACAGTCAACTATGACAAAAGGAGGCTACTACAATCATCTATGACTGTCGGAGGCTACTACAGTCGTCTATGACTGTCGGAGGCTACTACAGTCATTTTGACTGTCCGAAGCTACTACAGTCATCTATGACTGTCGGAGGCTACTACAGTCATCTATGACTGACAAGGCTACAACAGTCATCTATGATTGACGAAGGCTACTACAGTCAACGATGACTGATAGAGGTTACTACAGTCAACTAAGACAGAAGGAGGCTACTATAGCCAGCTATGACTGACGGATGCTACTACAGTCATCTATAACTGACAAGGCTACAACAGTCATCTATGACTGACGAAGGCTACTACAGTCAACGATGACTGATAGAGGCTACTACAGTCAACTAAGACAGAAGGAGGCTATTATAGTCAGCTATGACTGACGGAGGCTACTACAGTCAACTATGACCGACGAAGGCTACTACAGTCAACTATGACCGACCAAGGCTACTATAGTCAACTATGACTGACGGAGGCTACTACAGTCAACTATGACCGACGGAGGCTACTATAGTCCACTAGTAAACTATGACTGAAGGAGGCTACTATAGTCAACTATGACTGACGGAGGCTACTACAGTCAGCTATGACCGACGAAGGCTACTACAGTCAATTATGACCGACCAAGGCTACTACAGTCAACTATGACCGACGTAGGCTACTATAGTCAACTAGTAAACTATGACTTAAGGAGGCTACTATAGTCGATTATGACAGACGGAGGTTACTATAGTCAACTATGACTGAAGGAGGCTACTATAGTCAACTATGACTGACGGAGGCTACTATAGTCAACTATGACTGAAGGAGGCTACTATCGTCAACTATGATTGACGGAGGCCATTATACATTCAACTATGACTGACGGAGGCTACTATAGATAACTATGACTGAAGGATGCTATTTATAGTCGACTATGACTGAAGGATGCTATATATAGTCGACTATGACAGAAGCAGGCGACTATCGTCAACTATGATTGACGGAAGCTATTATGCATTCAACTATGATTGACGGAGGCTACTATAGTCGACTATGACTGAAGGATGCTATTTATAGTCGACTATGACTGAAGGATGCTATTTATAGTCAACTATGACTGAAGGATGCTATTTATAGTCGACTATGACAGAAGGAGGCTACTATCGTCAACTATGATTGACGGAGGCTATTATACATTCAACTATGATTGACGGAGGCTATTATACATTCAACTATGATTGACGGAGGCTACTACAGTCAACTACTACTGACGGAGGTCATAATACGGTCAACTATGACTGAAGGAGGCTGCTACAGTCAACTACGACTGACGGAGGTCACAATACATTCAACTATAACTGAAGGAGGCTACTACAGTCAACTACGACTGTCGGAGGCTATAATACAGTCAACTATGACTGAAGAAGGCTACTACAGTCACTACGGCTGACGGAGGCCATTATACAGTCAACTATGTCTGAAGGAGGCTACTACAGTCAACTACGACTGCCGGAGGCCATTATACATTGAACTATGACTGAAGGAGGCTACTACAGTTAATAATGACTGAAGGAGGCTACAACAGTCAACTATGACTGATGGAGACTACTACAGTTAACAATGACTGATGGAGGCTACTACAGTCAACTATGACTGATGGAAACTACTACAGTCAACTATGACTGATGGAGGCTACTACAGTCAACTATGACTGATGGAGACTACTACTGTCAACTATGACTGATGGATACTACTACTGTCAACTATGACTGATGGAGACTACTACAGTCAACTATGACTGACGGAAACTACTACAGTCAACTATGACTGAAGGAGGCTACTACTGTCAACTATGACTGAAGAAGGCTACTACAATCAACTATGACTGAAGGAGACTACTACAGTCAACTATGCCTGAAAGAGGCTACTACAGTCAACTATGACTGAAGGAGGCTACTACAGTCAACTATGACTGAAGGAGGCTACTACTGTCAACTAGGACTGAAGGAAACTACTACAGTCAATTATGACTGATGGAGACTACTACTGTCAACTATGACTGATGGAGACTACTACTGTCAACTATGACTGAAGGAAACTACTACTGTCAACTATGACTGAAGGAAACTACTACAGTCAACTGTGACTGATGGAAACTACTACAGTCAACTATGACTGATGGAGGCTACTACAGTCAACTATGACTGATGGAGACTACTACTGTCAACTATGACTGATGGATACTACTACTGTCAACTATGACTGATGGAGACTACTACAGTCAACTATGACTGATGGAGACTACTACAGTCAACTATGACTGACGGAAACTACTACAGTCAACTATGACTGAAGGAGGCTACTACTGTCAACTATGACTGATGGAAACTACTACAGTCAATTATGACTGATGGAGACTACTACTGTCAACTATGACTGATGGAGACTACTACTGTCAACTATGACTGAAGGAAACTACTACTGTCAACTATGACTGAAGGAAACTACTACAGTCAACTATGACTGATGGAAACTACTACAGTCAACTATGACTGATGGAGGCTACTAAAGTCAACTATGACTGATGGAGACTACTACTGTCAACTATGACTGATGGATACTACTACTGTCAACTATGACTGAAGGAGACTACTACAGTCAACTATGACTGATGGAGACTACTACAGTCAACTATGACTGACGGAAACTACTACAGTCAACTATGACTGAAGGAGGCTACTACTGTCAACTATGACTGAAGAAGGCTACTACAGTCAACTATGACTGAAGGAGACTACTACAGTCAACTATGCCTGAAAGAGGCTACTACAGTCAACTATGACTGAAGGAGGCTACTACAGTCAACTATGACTGAAGGAGGCTACTACTGTCAACTAGGACTGAAGGAGGCTACTACAGTCAACTATGGCTGATAGAGACTACTACAGTCAACTATGATTGACGGAGGCTACTACAGTCAACTATGACTGACGGAGGCTACTACAATCAACTATGACTGACGGAGGCTACTACAATCAACTATGACTGAAGGAGACTACTACAATCAACTATGACTGACGGAGGCTACTGCAGTCATCTATGACTGACGGAGGCTACTACAATCAACTATGACTGACGGAGGCTACTACAATCAATTATGACTGACGGATGCTACTACAGTCAACTATGACTGACGGAGGCTACTACAATCAACTATGACTGAAGGAGGCTACTACAATCAGCTATGACTGACGGAGGCTACTACAATCAACTATGACTGACGGAGGCTACTACAATCAACTATGACTGACGGAGGCTACTACAGTCAACTATGACTGACGGAGGCTACTACAATCAACTATGACTGAAGGAGGCTACTACAGTCAACTATGACTGACGGAGACTACTACAGTCAACTATGACTGACGGAGGCTACTACAATCAACTATGACTGACGGAGGCTACTACAGTCAACTATGACTGACGGAGGCTACTTCAGTCAACTATGGAAAAAGGAGGCTACTACAGCCAACTATGACTGACGGAGGCTACTACAATCAACTATGACTGACGGAGGCTACTACAATCAACTATGACTGACGGAGGCTACTACAATCAACTATGACTGACGGAGGCTACTACAATCAACTATGACTGACGGAGACTACTACAGTCAACTATGACTGAAGAATGCTACTACTACAAAGAAGAGACAAAAACAACAAACATACAAACAGAAAACTGTCCGACGTAGTTGAGCACGTAAATAGACACAGATAACTCTATTCTAATTGTCTCTCTCGAGTTGACAGACTTCTCTCAATTCTGTGTCATGTCGGCACTCTCATCAGCGCATGCGCTGCGCCATTTTATTTTTAGGTCGAAGTTCTATATCCGGTCCAGGCGAAGGCAATCTTTTGACACAACCGGAAGTGCATTATCCCCCAGAAACGTGCTATGATGTCCCAGCCCAGCATGGACACGGGTAATCAATTAAGCCATGCTTGGTGGTTAGTTCTGTAATATCGTCCGTGCTGAACTCTCTTGGTAGTTAGTTCTGTAATATCGTCCGTGCTGAACTTTCTTGGTAATAGTTAGTTCTGTAATATCGTCTGTGCTGAACTCTCTTGGTGGTTAGTTCTGTAATATCGTCCGTGCTGAACTCTCTTGGTGGTTAGTTCTGTAATATCGTCCGTGCTGAACTCTCTTGGTGGTTAGTTCTGTAATATCGTCTGTGCTGAACTCTCTTGGTGGTTAGTTCTGTAATATCGTCTGTGCTGAACTCTCTTGGTAATAGTTAGTTCTGTAATATCGTCTGTGCTGAACTTTCTTGGTAATAGTTAGTTCTGTAATATCGTCTGTGCTGAACTCTCTTGGTGGTTAGTTCTGTAATATCGTCTGTGCTGAACTCTCTTGGTGGTTAGTTCTGTAATATCGTCTGTGCTGAACTCTCTTGGTAATAGTTCTGTTATATCGTCTGTGCTGAACTCTCTTGGTGGTTAGTTCTGTAATATCGTCTGTGCTGAACTCTCTTGGTGGTTAGTTCTGTAATATCGCCTGTGCTGAACTCTCTTGGTGGTTAGTTCTGTAATATCGTCTGTGCTGAACTCTCTTGGTGGTTACTTCTGTAATATCGTCCGTGCTGAACTCTCTTGGTGGTTAGTTATGTAATATCGTCCGTGCTGAACTCTCTTGGTGGTTAGTTCTGTAATATCGTCTGTGCTGAACTCTCTTGGTGGTTAGTTCTGTAATATCGTCTGTGCTGAACTCTCTTGGCAATAGTTAGTTCTGTAATATCGTCTGTGCTGAACTTTCTTGGTAATAGTTAGTTCTGTAATATCGTCTGTGCTGAACTCTCTTGGTGGTTAGTTCTGTAATATCGTCTGTGCTGAACTCTCTTGGTGGTTAGTTCTGTAATATCGTCTGTGCTGAACTCTCTTGGTAATAGTTAGTTCTGTTATATCGTCTGTGCTGAACTCTCTTGGTGGTTAGTTCTGTAATATCGTCTGTGCTGAACTCTCTTGGTGGTTAGTTCTGTAATATCGCCTGTGCTGAACTCTCTTGGTGGTTAGTTCTGTAATATCGTATGTGCTGAACTCTCCTGGTAATAGTTAGTTCTGTAATATAGTCTTTGCTGAACTCTCTTGGTAATAGTTAGTTCTGTAATATCGTTTTTGCTGAAGTCTCTTGGTGGTTAGTTCTGTAATATCGTTTTTGCTGAACTCTCTTGGTGGTTAGTTCTGTATTCTTTATTCATCTTTCTTTCTTTATTCCCCCACTACCATCATCGCATTCTCTTCTACCCCCAAAACATCCAATCACATCAATCACATCAATCACATAAATCACATCAATCACATCAATCACATCAATCACATCAATCACATGAATCCTCAATCACATCAATCACATTTATCTTTTCTCAAACCTCCGTCCTAAAAAAAGTGACATCTCCAGTTCAAATCATAATGGCAGCCTCCACATCTCTTGTCACACATCCACACCTCCAACACTCTCCTTATGTCTTGCCACACATCCACACCTCCAACACTCTCCTCCTTTCTTGCCACACATCCACACCACCAACACTCTCCTCCTCTCTTGCCACACATCCACACCACCAACACTCTCATCCTCTCTTGCCACACATCCACACCACCAACACTCTCCTCCTCTCTTGCCACACATCCACACCACCAACACTCTCCTCCTCTCTTGCCACACATCCACACCACCAACACTCTCCTCCTGTCTTGCCACACATCCACACCACCAACACTCTCCTCCTGTCTTGCCACACATCCACACCACTAACACTCTCATCCTCTCTTGCCACACATCCACACCACCAACACTCTCATCCTCTCTTGTCACACATCCACACCTCCAACACTCTCCTTATGTCTTGCCACACATCCACACCTCCAACACTCTCCTCCTGTCTTGCCACACATCCACACCACCAACACTCTCCTCCTGTCTTGCCACACATCCACACCTCCAACACTCTCCTTCTGTCTTGCCACACATCCACACCACCAACACTCTCCTCCTGTCTTGCCACACATCCACACCACCAGCACTCTCCTCCTGTCTTGCCACACATCCACACCACAAACACTCTCATCCTCTCTTGCCACACATCCACACATCCACACCACTAACACTCTCATCCTCTCTTGCCACACATCCACACCACCAACACTCTCATCCTCTCTTGCCACACATCCACACCTCCAACACTCTCCTTATGTCTTGCCACACATCCACACCACCAACACTCTCCTCCTGTCTTGCCACACATCCACACCACCAACACTCTCATCCTCTCTTGCCACACATCCACACCACCATCACACTCCTCTTCTCTTACATACATCCACAAGTTCAACACCCTGCTCCTCCCTTGCCACACATCCACACCACCAACACCCTCCTCCTCTTCTCTTGCCACACATTTACACAACCAACACTCTCCTTCTCTACTGCCACACATATACAACATCAACACTCTCCTCTTCTATTGCCACACATTTACGCCATTAACACTCTACTCCTCTATTGCCACACATTTACACTATCAACACTCTAATCCTCTATTGCCACACATCCACTCTACCAACACCCTCCTACTTTCTTGCCACACATCCATACCACAAAAAACCCTCCTACTCTCTTGCCACACATCCACACCACCAACACCCTCCTACTCTCTTGCCACACATCCATACCACCAATCCCCTCCTACTCTCTTGCCACACATCCACACTACCAACAGCCTCCTACTCTCTTGCCACACATCCACACCACCAACACCTTCTTATTCTCTTGCCACACATCCACACCACCAACACCCTCCTCCTCATCTATTGCCACACATCCACACCACCAACACCCTCCTCCTCTCTTGCCACACATTTACACCACCAACTCTCTCCTCTTCTCTTGCCACACATCCACACCACCAACACCCTCCTACTCTCCTGCCATACATTTACACCACCAACACCCTCCTCCTCTCTTGCCACACATTTACACCACCAACTCTCTCCTCTTCTCTTGCCACACATCCAGACCACAAAAGCCCTCTTATTCTCTTGCCACACATCCACACCAGCAACACCCTCCTATTCTCTTGCCACACATTTACACCACCAACACTCTCCTACTGTCTTGCCACACATCCACACCTCCAACACTCTCCTTCTGTCTTGCCACACATCCACACCACCAACACTCTCCTTCTGTCTTGCCACACATCCACACCACCAACACTCTCCTTCTGTCTTGCCACACATCCACACCACCAACACTCTCCTCCTTTCTTGCCACACATCCACACCACCGACACCCTCCTCCTTTCTTGCCACACATCCACACCACCAACACCCTCCTCCTTTCTTGCCACACATCCACACAACCGACACCCTACTCCTTTCTTGCCACACATCCACACCACCGACACCCTCCTCCTTTCTTGCCACATATCCACAGAACCGACACCCTACTCCTTTCTTGCCACACATCCACACCACCAACACTCTCCTCCTTTCTTGCCACACATCCACACCACCAACACTCTCCTCCTTTCTTGCCACACATCCACACCACCGACACCCTCCTCCTCTTCTCTTGCCACACATTTACACCACCAACACTTTATTCTTCTCTTGCCACACATACACACCACCAACACCCTCCTCCTTTCATGCCACACATCCACACCACCAACACCCTCCTCCTCTATTGCCACACATTTACACCACCAACAACCTCTTATTGTTTTACAACACATCCACAACCCCAACACCCTCCTCCTCTCTTGCCACACACCCACACCACCAACAACCTCCTACTCTTTTACCTCACATCCACACGACCAACACTCTCATTCTCTCTTGCCACACATCCACACCACCAACATCCTCCTACTCTCTTGCCACACATCCACACCTCCAGCACCCTCCTCCTCTCTTGCAACAAATCCACACCACCAATACCCTCCTCCTCTCTCGGTACACATCCACACCTCCTGCACCCTCCTCCTCTCTTGCCACACATCCAGACCTCCAGCACCCTCATCCTCTCTTGCCACACATCCACACCACCAACACCCTCCTCCTCTCTTGCCGCATATCCACACCACCAACACCCTCCTACTGTCTTGCTACACATCCACATCCACACCACCAACACCCTCCTCCTCTCTTGCTACACATCCACACCACCAACTCCCTCCTACTCTTTTGTCACACATCCACACCACCAACACCCTCCTCCTCTCTTGCCACACATCCACACCACCAACACCCTCCTCCTCTCTTGCCACACATCCACACCACCAACACCCTCCTCCTCTCTTGCCACACATCCACACCACCAACACCCTCCTCCTCTCTTGCCACACATCCACACCACCAACACCCTCCTCCTCTCTTGCCACACATCCACACCACCAACACCCTCCTCCTCTCTTGCCACACATCCACACCACCAACACCCTCCTCCTTTCTTGCCACACATCCACACCACCAACACCCTCCTCCTCTCTTGCCACACATCCACACCACCAACACCCTCCTCCTCTCTTGCCACACATCCACACCACCAACACCCTCCTCCAAACCTCATCACCAACTTGCAAAGTTCCGGAACCCATGGACCTAACCCCAGTTGTCCCATCCTCCCGACCTCGCAATCACTACCTCACCTCCATCATTACAACAACAGCAATCACTACCTCACCTCCATCATTGCATCAACAGCAACCACTACCTCACCTCCATCATTACAACAACAGCAGCCACTACATCACCTCCATCATTACAACAAAAGTAATCACTACCTCACCTCCATCATTACAACAACAGCAGCCACTACATCACCTCTATCATTACAACAAAGGGCAATCACTACCTCGCCTCCATCATTACAACAACAGCAGCCACTACATCACCTCCATCATTACAAAAACAGCAATCACTACCTCACCTCCATCATTACAACAACCGTAGCCACTACCTCACCTCCATCATTACAACAACAGCAGCCACTACATCACCTCCATCATTACAACAACTACCACCACTACATCACCTCCATCATTACACCAACAGCAACCACTACCTCACCTCCATCATTACAACAACTACCACCACTACATCACCTCCATCATTACACCAACAGCAACCACTACCTAACCTCCATCATTAAAACAACAGCAGCCACTACATCACCTCCATCGTTACAACAACAGCAACCACTACCTCACCTCCATCAGTACAACAACATCTGCTACCTCACCTCCATCATTACAACAACATCTGCTACTTCACCTCCATCATTAAAACAACAGCAGCCACTACATCACCTCCATCATTACTCCAACAGCAACCACTACATCACCTCCATCATTACAACAACAGCAGCCACCTCCTTACTTCCATCATTACAACAACAGCAATCACTACCTCACCTCCATCATTACAACAACAGCAACCACTACTTCACCTCCATCATTACAACCACTACCTCACCTCCATCATTACAACAACAAAAATCACTACCTTACCTCCATCATTACAACAACAGCAATCACTACCTCACGTCCATCATTACAGCAATCACTACCTCACCTACATCATTAAAACAACAGCAATCACTACCTCACCTCCATCATTACAACAACAGCAATCACTACCTCACCTCCATCATTACAACAGCAATCACTACCTCACTTCCATCATTACAACAGCAACCACTACCTCACCTCCATCATTACAACAACATCTGCTACCTCACCTCCATCATTAAAACAACATCTGCTACCTCACCTCCATCATTACAACAACATCTGCTACCTCACCTCCATCATTACAACAACAGCACTCACTACCTCACCTCCATCGTTACAACAACAGCAATCACTACCTCACCTCCATCATTACAACAACAGCAATCACTACCTCACCTCCATCATTACAACAACAGCAATCACTACCTCACCTCCATCATTAAAACAACAGCAATCACTACCTCACCTTCATCATTACAACAACAGCAATCACTACCTCACCTCCATCATTACAACAACAGCAACCACTACCTCACCTCCATCATTACAACAGCAGCAATCACTACCTCACCTCCATCATTACAACAACAGCAGCCACTACCTCACCTCCATCATTACAACAATAGCAATCACTACCTCACCTCCATCATTACAACAACAGCAATCACTACCTCACCTCCATCATTACAACAACAGCAGCCACTACCTCACCTCCATCATTACAACAACAGCAATCACTACCTCACCTCCATCATTACAACAACATCTGCTACCTCACCTCCATCATTAAAACAACAGCAACCACTACCTCACCTCCATCATTACAACAACATCTGCTACCTCACCTCCATCATTAAAACAACAGCAACCACTACCTCACCTCCATCATTACAACAACAGCAATCACTACGTCACCTCCATCATTACAACAACAGCAACCACTACCTCACCTCCATCATTACAACAACAGCAATCACTACCTCACCTCCATCATTACAACAACAGCAACCACTACCTCACCTCCATCATTACAACAACAGCAACCACTACCTCACTCCTCCGTCCCAATCCACTCCACCCATCTCTGAACAAAGAACAACTTCATAACTCCCACCCCTCTCTATCCACCAGCAATAAAACTCCTGATCCCTTAAACCATCCCTGTAGAGGTCATAGAATGCAGGTCGAGTACATGAAGCATTGGATCCCCCAAAGTCGTTTTTTAAAATCCATCATTTCCTTCTATTTGGTCGCTGCAGCGAGTTTTCCAAGTCTCGTCTCTATTTCACAGAGCTCGTGACTAACTCCCGAACCGAGGCCGTGTCGAGGAGATTAATCAGGATTAGAATTACAGAGGGTTTCAGCCACTGGAGAGGGACGCTTTTTCCGGATCTAGATGTTGGTATTTAAGCTGTGGTCAGCATGACCAGATGTAGTTCAAGTTTGTAAGGTACCGTTCATTTAATTTACGTTGCGGGGAACAAGCAAATAATTGAGATGAGGTAAAGCTGGTAGCAAGGAGTCAGTAGTGAGGTGTAACGGACACACCTACACGTTATGGTGACAGCTTTACGAAAAAAAGGAGACAATAAAATACTGACGTTTCGGCCTACATGCGGCCTTCTTCAGGAAACGAGAACAACATCAACAAACAATGAGATACAGATAAATACTGTTTCATCTAGGATGAACGATCAGTTAAGTCGAGGAGAGGGAAACAGGAACAAGAGATTAAATGAGAGAGAGAGAGAGAGAGAGAGAGAGAGAGAGAGAGAGAGAGAGAGAGAGAAAGTGCTACATATCGGAGGACAAAAAAATATAATTTATGAAAATGTTGAAGTTAAAAGCTCGATGCTTGTGGAACAAAACTTTAACTCACACATTTTTACATTTATGTTTTTGCTCTCCGATATGTAGCACATCTCTCTCTCTCCCTCTCTCTCCCTCTCTCTCTCCCTCTCTCTCTCTTTCTCCCCCCCCTCTCTCTCTCTCCCTCTCGATTAAACATTTCAACTTTTTCCCCTCTGTTTACCTCTCCTCTACTTACCTGCCCCTCTCATCCTAGATGTAGCAGTATTTATCTGTATCTCATCGTTTGCTATCGTTGTCCTCGTTCTCTGAAGAAGTCCGCATATAGGCCGAAACGTCAGTATTTTGTTGTGTTCCCTTTTTTTTTTTTTTGTAAAGATTCACCAGACCTTGTTGTAGTGTATGTTACAGCCCACTACTGGCTCATGTCACCAGACCTTGTAGTAGTGTATGTTACAGCCCACTACTGGCTCATGTCAACAGACCTTGTAGTAGTGTATGTTACAGCCCACTACTGGCTCATGTCACCAGACCTTGTTGTAGTGTATGTTACAGCCCACTACTGGCTCCTGTCACCAGACCTAGTTGTAGTGTATGTTACAGCCCACTACTGGCTCATGTCAACAGACCTTGTAGTAGTGTATGTTACAGCCCACTACTGGCTCATGTCAACAGACCTTGTAGTAGTGTATGTTACAGCCCACTACTGGCTCCTGTCACCAGACCTAGTTGTAGTGTATGTTACAGCCCAATACTGGCTCCTGTCACCAGACCTTGTAGTAGTGTATGTTACAGCCCACTACTGGCTCATGTCACCAGACCTTGTAGTAGTGTATGTTACAGCCCACTACTGGCTCATGTCACCAGACCTAGTTGTAGTGTATGTTACAGCCCACTACTGGCTCATGTCACCAGACCTTGTAGTAGTGTATGTTACAGCCCACTACTGGCTCATGTCACCAGACCTTGTAGTAGTGTATGTTACAGCCCACTACTGGCTCATGTCACCAGACCTTGTTGTAGTGTATGTTACAGCCCACTACTGGCTCATGTCACCAGACCTTGTTGTAGTGTATTTTACAGCCCACTACTGGCTCATGTCACCAGACCTTGTTGTAGTGTATTTTACAGCCCACTACTGGCTCATGTCACCAGACCTTGTTGTAGTGTATGTTACAGCCCACTACTGGCTCATGTCACCAGACCTTGTAGTAGTGTATGTTACAGCCCACTACTGGCTCATGTCACCAGACCTTGTAGTAGTGTATGTTACAGCCCACTACTGGCTCATGTCACCAGACCTTGTAGTAGTGTATGTTACAGCCCACTACTGGCTCATGTCACCAGACCTTGTAGTAGTGTATGTTACAGCCCACTACTGGCTCATGTCAACAGACCTTGTAGTAGTGTATGTTACAGCCCACTACTGGCTCATGTCACCAGACCTATTTGTAGTGTATGTTACAGCCCACTACTGGCTCATGTCACCAGACCTTGTAGTAGTGTATGTTACAGCCCACTACTGGCTCATGTCACCAGACCTAGTTGTAGTGTATGTTACAGCCCACTACTGGCTCATGTCACCAGACCTTGTAGTAGTGTATGTTACAGCCCACTACTGGCTCATGTCACCACACCTTGTAGTAATGTATGTTACAGCCCACTACTGGCTCATGTCACCAGACCTTGTAGTAGTGTATGTTACAGCCCACTACTGGCTCATGTCACCAGACCTTGTAGTAGTGTATGTTACAGCCCACTACTGGCTCATGTCACCAGACCTTGTAGTAGTGTATGTTACAGCCCACTACTGGCTCATGTCACCAGACCTATTTGTAGTAGTGTATGTTACAGCCCACTACTGGCTCATGTCACCAGACCTTGTAGTAGTGTATGTTACAGCCCACTACTGGCTCATGTAACCAGACCTATTTGTAGTGTATGTTACAGCCCACTACTGGCTCATGTCACCAGACCTTGTTGTATTGAAGGTTACAGCCCACTACTGGCTCATGTCACCAGACCTAGTTGTAGTGTATGTTACAGCCCACTACTGGCTCCTGTTACCAGACCTTGTAGTAGTGTATGTTACAGCCCACTACTGGCTCATGTCACCAGACCTTGTAGTAGTGTATGTTACAGCCCACTACTGGCTCATGTCACCAGACCTTGTTGTAGTGTATGTTACAGCCCACTACTGGCTCATGTCACCAGACCTAGTTGTAGTGTATGTTACAGCCCACTACTGGCTCATGTCACCAGACCTTGTAGTAGTGTATGTTACAGCCCACTACTGGCTCATGTCACCAGACCTTGTAGTAGTGTATGTTACAGCCCACTACTGGCTCATGTCACCAGACCTTGTTGTAGTGTATGTTACAGCCCACTACTGGCTCATGTCACCAGACCTTGTAGTAGTGTATGTTACAGCCCACTAGTGGCTCATGTCACCAGACCTTGTAGTAGTGTATGTTACAGCCCACTACTGGCTCATGTCACCAGACCTTGTAGTAGTGTATTTTACAGCCCACTACTGGCTCATGTCACCAGACCTTGTAGTAGTGTATGTTACAGCCCACTACTGGCTCATGTCACCAGACCTATTTGTAGTAGTGTATGTTACAGCCCACTACTGGCTCCTGTCACCAGACCTTGTAGTAGTGTATGTTACAGCCCACTACTGGCTCATGTCACCAGACCTTGTAGTAGTGTATGTTACAGCCCACTACTGGCTCATGTCACCAGACCTTGTTGTAGTGTATGTTACAGCCCACTACTGGCTCATGTCACCAGACCTTGTAGTAGTGTATGTTACAGCCCACTACTGGCTCATGTCACCAGACCTTGTAGTAGTGTATGTTACAGCCCACTACTGGCTCATGTCACCAGACCTTGTTGTAGTGTATGTTACAGCCCACTACTGGCTCATGTCACCACACCTTGTAGTAGTGTATGTTACAGCCCACTACTGGCTCATGTCACCAGACCTTGTAGTAGTGTATGTTACAGCCCACTACTGGCTCATGTCACCAGACCTTGTAGTAGTGTATGTTACAGCCCACTAGTGGCTCATGTCACCAGACCTTGTAGTAGTGTATGTTACAGCCCACTACTGGCTCATGTCAACAGACCTTGTTGTAGTGTAGGTTACAGCCCAATACTGGCTCATGTCACCACACCTTGTAGTAGTGTATGTTACAGCCCACTACTGGCTCATGTCACCAGACCTTGTAGTAGTGTATGTTACAGCCCACTACTGGCTCCTGTCACCAGATCTTGTTGTAGTGTATGTTACAGCCCACTACTGGCTCATGTCACCAGACCTTGTAGTAGTGTATGTTACAGCCCACTACTGGCTCATGTCACCAGACCTATTTGTAGTGTATGTTACAGCCCACTACTGGCTCCTGTCACCAGACCTTGTTGTAGTGTATGTTACAGCCCACTACTGGCTCATATTACGTGGCATTTTCTCAACCGAGAGTTCGTCTGTAAATGGTAATTGCATGTAAAGCAATAACGTAAACAAATGTAAAGTAAAGCTTCCCATCATGCCTTGCTAGGTGTATGGGGAAAATGGTGTTAGTGACATTATTCTTCTATGACCACGGCACATCTTTTGGTGATGTGGTCGGTATCACGCCAGGTCGCCTTTACTTCCTAGAAAAATCTATGGAACACATTTTTTAAGGCTGGGTGAACCCCCGGAGCCTTGTCGGTCCGAAATACAAACTTGGCCACTTCTGGGGATCGAACCCGGAAAATTATGATCATGAAGCGAGTACACTAACCAATAAGATTATTGATTATAAAGATAAACTAAAGATCCGATGCGTAAATGGTAAATGATATTGATCGTAATGTCCACGAATTAATTGTAAATACTTTAAAAGTTAAAAGTTCATTGCTAAAGAGTAAATAAATTTATTGTAAAGTTTGTCCATTATTGGTAAATCACTGCACCAACATCATGTGTCAAAATGGTTGGCGTAGGTGATCATATTTTGGTAACATCTCTCGGTCCGTCATGCATTTCGTAACTTCAGTCGGTGATTTTAAATGGAGAGACAATTAGAGGCAACAGAGATGGGATTTCTCAGAAGAATGTTTAGAATTCCCTGGACAGCTAAAAATACCAACGAGGACATTTTCAAAGAGGCCAACACTAAAAGGGAACTTCTAAAAATATCAGAAAGAAGCAATCAACATTTTTCAAGCACATCATGAGAAGAGGAAAATTGGAATACTTGGTTACAACTGGCAAAATACAGGGAAAGAGAGATCGCGGACGACAAAGAGAAAGGATACTAGATATCTTGGTGTCATTGCATGGAAAACAGTCAACAACAGAATTGATACGATGTCCTGTGGATAGAAAATTGTGGAAGGATATGATCGCCTACGCCAACAGGTATGGCACATAATGATGATCTTTTTTGTTATACTTATTTGGATAAGTTGTTCAATTTTGTTTCTCTTGGTTTTCCTCTGACCTTCTTTCTGTTCATTCTGCCCGTTGTTATCAATGTCTTCTTTCCGTCCATTCTGCCCGCTGTTATCAATGCCTTCTTTCCGTCCATTCTGCTCGTTGTTATCAATGTCTTCTTTCCGTCCATTCTGCCCGTTGTTATCAATACCTTCTTTCCGTCCATTCTGCCCGTTGTTATCAATGTCTTCTTTCCGTTCATTCTGCTCGTTGTTATCAATGTCTTCTTTCTGTTCATTCTGCCTGTTGTTATCAATGTCTTCTTTCTGTTCATTCTGCCAGTTGTTATCAATGTCTTCTTTCTGTTCATTCTGCCTGTTGTTATCAATGTCTTCTTTCTGTTCATTCTGCCAGTTGTTATCAATGTCTTCTTTCTGTTCATTCTGCCAGTTGTTATCAATGTCTTCTTTCCGTTCATTCTGCTCGTTGTTATCAATGTCTTCTTTCCGTTCATTCTGCCCGTTGTTATCAATGTCTTCTTTCTGTTCATTCTGCCCGTTGTTATCAATGTCTTCTTTCTGTTCATTCTGCCCGTTGTTATCAATGTCTTCTTTCTGTTCATTCTGCTCGTTGTTATCAATGTCTTCTTTCTGTTCATTCTGCCCGTTGTTATCAATGCCTTCTTTCCGTCCATTCTGCCCGTTGTTATCAATGCCTTCTTTCTGTTCATTCTGCCCGTTGTTATCAATGTCTTCTTTCCGTCCATTCTGCCCGTTGTTATCAATGTCTTCTTTCTGTTCAATCTGCCCGCTGTTATCAATGTCTTCTTTCCGTTCATTCTGCCCGCTGTTATCAATGCCTTCTTTCTGTTCATTCTGCCCGCTGTTATCAATGCCTTCTTTCCGTCCATTCTGCTCGTTGTTATCAATGTCTTCTTGTCACATGACATGCCCAATAAATGTAGATTGTCTCTTCCTTATGATTTTGATGATATTTCTCTTTTCTCCAGCTCGTTTTAAACATTCTTCATTTGTCATTTTTGCTGTCCATGGAATTCCTAAAATTCTTCTTACAAACCACATCTCAGCTGCCTCTAATGTTCTTTGTGTTGTCTTGCTTATTGTCCATGACTCACTTCCATATAATAGAATGGGTTCGATGTAACACTTAAGGACACATTTTCTAACATTGGATGTTTTTAATGGAATTCCGTCTTTGTTTATCATATTCTGTCTTTGTTTATCATATTCTGTCTTTGTTTATCATATTCCGTCTTTGTTTATCATATTCCGTCTTTGTTTATCATATTCTGTCTTTGTTTATCATATTCTGTCTTTGTTTATCATATTCTGTCTTTGTTTATCATATTCCGTCTTTGTTTATCATATTCCGTCTTGGTTTATCATATTCTGTCTTTGTTTATCATAATCTGTCTTTGTTTATCATATTCTGTCTTTGTTTATCATATTCTGTCTTTGTTTATCATATTCCGTCTTTGTTTATCATATTCTGTCTTTGTTTATCATATTCTGTCTTTGTTTATCATATTCTGTCTTTGTTTATCATATTCCGTCTTTGTTTATCATATTCTGTCTTTGTTTATCATATTCTGTCTTTGTTTATCATATTCTGTCTTTGTTTGTCATATTCTGTCTTTGTTTATCATATTCTGTCTTTGTTTATCATAATCTGTCTTTGTTTGTCATATTCTGTCTTTGTTTGTCATAATCTGTCTTTGTTTATCATAATCTGTCTTTGTTTGTCATAATCTGTCTTTGCGTGTCATAATCTGTCTTTGTTTATCATATTCTGTCTTTGTTTATCATAATCTGTCTTTGTTTATCATATTCTGTCTTTCCTTGTCATATTCTGTCTTTGCATGTCATATTCTGTCTTTACTTGTCATATTCTGTCTTTGCATGTCATATTCTGTCTTTGCTTGTCATATTCTGTCTTTGCTTGTCATATTCTGTCTTTGTTTGTCATATTCTGTCTTTGTGTGTCATATTCTGTCTTTGCTTGTCATATTCTGTCTTTGTTTGTCATATTCTGTCTTTGTGTGTCATATTCTGTCTTTGCTTGTCATATTCTGTCTTTGCTTGTCATATTCTGTCTTTGCATGTCATATTCTGTCTTTGTTTGTCATATTCTGTCTTTGCTTGTCATATTCTGTCTTTGTTTGTCATATTTTGTCTTTGCTTGTCATATTCTGTCTTTGTTTGTCATATTTTGTCTTTGTTTGTCATATTCTGTCTTTGCTTGTCATATTCTGCCTCTAATTACAGTAGTGCATCTACCATCTGATGTTATTATTGGTCCCTGCTATCTACTCACTTGTTTCAGGGTTATTCCATTTAGTATTGCTCTACAGTCTTGTGTTCACTTTGATATTCTTATAGTTTCTATCTTTTTGATGTGTGAATGTACATTTTTGCGCACTTAGAAGTACTGAAACGTCACAGCCAAACATAAATAACTACACTTGTTGCACTCAACATAAGTCTGTCAATAGATCCCTGTTCTTCTGGTCTGCAGGACGGTTATGTGGGAACTTGTAGGGGTCAAATACGCAAGTGCAGTCGCCACGTAGTGTATATGATCACGGTTTTTATTAAAGGGACCAGTGACCCTACCAGGGCCCGCGTTCCTGTCCACTCCAGCGGAGAACATCCTAGACAGACCACCATCTCGCCACGCCCCCAATCCTGTAATGTCGCTATGAAAAGTGGTTAAACGGTTTACTGAAGTGATGTCAACATGTTTGGGGGGTGGGGGGGGTGCGGAGAGAAATTTCCGTTCGTAAATGAGAATGTCCTAACTGAAAGGTGAACAAAAAGAGAGCAAAGAAAGAAAAAGGATACACGTAATTTCCGCCATTGAATACATAAAGAAACAATAT
>JAVIAB010000099.1:3404120-3409120 GCA_032433765.1 Megaustenia siamemsis | reverse complement strand
ATGAAAGTTTGAATACTTGGTTATAACTGGCAAAATACAGGGAAAGAGAGATAGCGGACGACAAAGAGAGAAGCTACTAGATAGATTGGTTTCATGGCATGGAAAACAGTCAACAACAGAATTGATACGAAGCACTGAGGACAGAGAATTGTGGAAGGACATGATCGCATACGCCAAACGGCATGGCACATGATGATGACATGTTTTGAGATAGTCGATAAAATCATCAGCTTTCTCATGTTTTGGTTATAAATACAAATTCTCATGTTTTGGTTATAAATACAAATTCTCATGTTTTGGTTATAAATACAAATTCTCATGTTTTGGTTATAAATACAAATTCTCATGTTTTGGTCATAAATACAAAATTCTCAAAAACATTTCTGTATCTGACTCATGGGTCACAGTCGTTTGCTTTCATTTCAAAGTGGACATTTTAGTTCAACTCTTGAAAATTAAGCATCGTTTCTGGATGCAGACACCCGGATGCTGGCACATTGCCTTCGTTTTAGAATTGATATTTGATGGAGGTGGTTTCAATTTGTGACACCAGACTCTGAACGTCATTTTTGTTGAGTCAATAATTATATATGAAACATATTGTCGTGTTTAGTGCTGCCATTAAGAAGATCAGACATTGAGACATTTGTGGGATGCACATTTGGTAATCACACAAGCCTGTATATTGAATCTTGCAGTCTCTTCTAATCCCTAAATAATGTGTGTTATAGAAGAAGTGTGTGTTGTTGACCGACTTGCAGGTCACATCAACTAACTGAGCAATCACACAAGTCTGTATATTGAATCTTGCAGTCTCTTCTAATCCCTAAATAATGTGTGTTATAGAAGAAGTGTGTGTTGTTGACCGACTTGCAGGTCACATCAACTAACTGAGCAATCACACACAGCTGGGGCCGTTGGCTTTTGAATGTAAAAGTGAGCGAAAATTATAAAGTTGGTCAGACAATTGTTTCTTTGATTCTGTGTTTGATTCTTTGTTTATTTATTTGTTTGTTTGCTTGATTGTTTCTTTGATTGTTTGTTTGTTTGGTTGTTTGTTTGGTTGTTTGTTTGATTGTTTGTTTGTTTGGTTGGTTGTTTGTTTGATTGTTTGTTTGATTGTTTGTTTGCTTGGTTGTTTGTTTGATTATTTCTTTGATTGTTTGTTTCTTTGGTTTTTTATTTGGTTGTTTCTTTGATTGGTTGTTTGTTTGGTTGTTTGTTTGGTTGTTTCTTTGATTGGTTGTTTGTTTGGTTGTTTGTTTGGTTGTTTCTTTGATTGTTTGCTTGCTTCTTTGTTTATTTATTTGTTTGTTTGATTGATTGTTTGATTGTTTCTTTCATTGTTTGTTTGTTTGGTTGTTTGTTTGGTTATTTGTTTGGTTGTTTGTTTGGTTGTTTGTTTGGTTGTTTGTTTGATTGTTTCTTTCATTGTTTGTTTGCTTAGTTGTTTGTTTGGTTATTTGTTTGGTTGTTTGTTTGGTTGTTTGTTTGGTTGTTTGTTTGGTTGTTTATTTGATTGTTTGTTTGTTTGGGTGTTTGTTTGGTTGTTTGTTTGGTTGTTTCTTTGATTGTTTGTTTGTTTGGTTGTTTGTTTGGTTGTTTGTTCGCTTGATTGTTTGTTTGTATATTTGATTGTTTCTTTGATTGTTTGTTTGTTTGGTTGTTTGTTTGATTGTCTCTTTGGTTGTTTGTTTGTTTGTTTGTTTTATTGTTTCTTTGATTGTTTGTTTGTTTGGTTGTTTGTTTGATTGTTTGGTTGTTTGTTTGATTGTTTGTTTGTTTGGTTGTTTGGTTGATTGTTTGTTTGATTGTTTGTTTGTTTGGTTGTTTGTTTGTTTGTTTGATTATTTCTTTGATTGTTTGTTTCTTTGGTTGTTTGTTTGGTTGTTTCTTTGATTGTTTGCTTGCTTCTTTGTTTATTTATTTGTTTGTTTGATTGATTGTTTGATTGTTTCTTTCATTGTTTGTTTGTTTGGTTATTTGTTTGGTTGTTTGTTTGGTTGTTTGTTTGATTGTTTCTTTCATTGTTTGTTTGCTTGGATGTTTGTTTGGTTATTTGTTTGGTTGTTTATTTGTTTGTTTGGTTGCTTCTTTGGTTGTTTGTTTGATTGTTTCTTTGATTGTTTGTTTGTTTGGTTGTTTGTTTGGTTGTTTGTTCCCTTGATTGTTTGTTTGTTTGTTTGATTGTTTCTTTGGTTGTTTGTTTGTTTGATTGTTTCTTTGATTGTTTGTTTGTTTGATGGTTTCTTTGGTTTTTTGTTTGTTTGATGGTTTCTTTGGTTGTTTGTTTGTTTGATTGTTTCTTTGGTTGTTTGTTTGTTTGATTGTTTCTTTGATTGTTTGTTTGTTTGATGGTTTCTTTGGTTTTTTGTTTGTTTGATGGTTTCTTTGGTTGTTTGTTTGTTTGTTTGATTGTTTCTTTGGTTGTTTGATTGTTTCTTTGGTTGTTTGTTTGTTTGTTTGATTGTCTCTTTGGTTGTTTGTTTGTTTGTTTGTTTCTTTGATTGTTTGTTTGTTTGATGGTTTCTTTGGTTGTTTGTTTGATTGTTTCTTTGATTGTTTGTTTGTTTGGTTGTTTGTTTGATTGTCTCTTTGGTTGTTTGTTTGTTTGTTTGATTGTTTCTTTGATTGTTTGTTTGTTTGATTGTTTCTTTGATTGTTTGTTTGATGGTTTCTTTGGTTGTTTGTTTGTTTGATGGTTTCTTTGATTGTTTGTTTGTTTGTTTCTTTGATTGTTTGTTTGTTTGGTTGTTTGTTTGTTTGATTGTCTCTTTGGTTGTTTGTTTGTTTGATTGTTTGTTTGATTGTTTGTTTGTTTGATTGTTTCTTTAATTGTTTGTTTGTTTGATGGTTTCTATGGTTGTTTGTTTGTTTGTTTGATGGTTTCTTTGGTTATTTGTTTGTTTGTTTGGTTGCTTCTTTGATTGTTTGTTTGTTTGTTTGGTTGCTTCTTTGATTGTTTGGTTGTTTGTTTGGTTGTTTCTTTGATTGTTTGTTTGGTTGTTTCTTTGATTGTTTGTTTGGTTGTTTGTTCGGTTGCTTCTTTGATTGTTTGGTTGTTTGTTTGGTTGCTTCTTTGATTGTTTGGTTGTTTGTTTGGTTGTTTCTTTGATTGTTTGTTTGGTTGTTTCTTTGATTGTTTGTTTGGTTGTTTGTTTGGTTGTTTCTTTGATTGTTTGTTTGTTTGTTTGGTTGCTTCTTTGATTGTTTGGTTGTTTGTTTGGTTGCCTCTTTGATTGTTTGGTTGTTTGGTTGTTTGTTTGGTTGTTTCTTTGATTGTTTGTTTGGTTGTTTCTTTGATTGTTTGTTTGGTTGTTTGTTTGGTTGTTTCTTTGATTGTTTCTTTGGTTGTTTGTTTGGTTGTTTCTTTGATTGTGTCTTTGGTTGTTTGTTGGTTGTTTCTTTGATTGTTTCTTTGATTGTTTGGTTGTTTGAGAGCTAGACATCGGATCTCACTACCCAGAGAGAGCTATAAATCGGATCACATAACTCAGAGAGAGCTATAAATCGGATCACATAACTCAGAGAGAGCTATAAATCGGATCACATAACTCAGAGAGAGCTATAAATCGGATCACATAACTCAGAGAGAGCTATAAATCGGATCACATAACTCAGAGAGAGCTATAAATCGGATCACATAACTCAGAGAGAGCTATAAATCGGATCACATAACTCAGAGAGAGCTATAAATCGGATCTCACTACCCAGAGAGAGCTATAAATCGGATCTCACTACCCAGAGAGAGCTATAAATCGGATCTCACTACCCAGAGAGAGCTATAAATCGGATCTCACTACCCAGAGAGAGCTATAAATCGGATCTCACTACCCAGAGAGAGCTATACATAGAATCTCACTACCCAGAGAGAGCTATACATAGAATCTCACTACCCAGAGAGAGCTATACATAGAATCTCACTACCCAGAGAGAGCTATACATAGAATCTCACTACCCATAGAGCGCTAGACATCGAATCTCACTACCCATAGAGCGCTAGACATCGAATCTCACTACCCAGAGAGGGCTAGACATCTGATCTCACTACCCAGAGGGGGCTAGACATCGGATCTCACTACCCAGAGGGGGCTAGACATCGGATCTCACTACCCAGAGAGCGCTAGACATCGAATCTCACTACCCATAGAGCGCTAGACATCGAATCTCACTACCCATAGAGCGCTAGACATCGAATCTCACTACCCATAGAGCGCTAGACATCGAATCTCACTACCCATAGAGCGCTAGACATCGAATCTCACTACCCATAGAGCGCTAGACATCGGATCTCACTACCCAAAGAGCGCTAGACATCGAATCTCACTACCCATAGAGCGCTAGACATCGAATCTCACTACCCATAGAGCGCTAGACATCGAATCTCACTACCCATAGAGCGCTAGACATCGAATCTCACTACCCAGAGAGGGCTAGACATCTGATCTCACTACCCAGAGGGGGCTAGACATCGGATCTCGATACCCAGAGAGGAGTAGACATCTGATTTCACTACCCAGAGGGGCTAGACATCGGATCTCGATACCCAGAGAGGAGTAGACATCGGATTTCACTACCCAGAGAGGAGTAGACATCGGAACTCACTACTCAAACAGGCCTAGACATAGGATCTCACTACACAGAGAGGGCTAGACGTCGGATCTCACTACCAGAGACCAGGGCGGGGTATAGCCACGGAGAAACCTCGGACACGAAGAAAGAAATTGCTTGTAGCGAGATTTGAACCCGAGACTTCCGTGTCCAGAAGCCGGTATCATACTTCTGAACCACCCAGACCGTCTGTCATATCAGTTATCCTCCATGTTTTATAACTCGTGCTAATTGAGTGATGAGTTTGCTCGCTACTGACCGGAATGGTCCGGGAAATTTCTCTAAAGCGTAGATTTATTTTGTTTTTTAATGATTGGGGGTGCTTTTTTACTCTTTTTTTTTACTTCTTCTACTTCTTCTTCTACTTCTTCTTCTTCTACTTCTTCTTC
>JAVIAB010000099.1:3331620-3391620 GCA_032433765.1 Megaustenia siamemsis | reverse complement strand
GTAGGAACAACATCATGACACACGATGAGCTGGTCACATGGTCGGTACTCGTATATGGAGGGGTAGGAACAACATCATGACACACGATGAGCTGGTCACATGGTCGGTACTTGTATATGGAGGGGTAGGAACAACATCATGGCACACGATGAGCTGGTCGTATGGTCGGTACTTGTATATGGAGGGGTAGGAACAACATCATGACACACGATGAGCTGGTCGTATGGTCGGTACTTGTATATGGAGGGGTAGGAACAACATCATGACACACGATGAGCTGGTCGTATGGTCGGTACTTGTATATGGAGGGGTAGGAACAACATCATGACACACGATGAGCTGGTCGTATGGTCGGTACTTGTATATGGAGGGGTAGGAACAACATCATGACACACGATGAGCTGGTCGTATGGTCGGTACTTGTATATGGAGGGGTAGGAACAACATCATGACACAAGATGAGCTGGTCGTATGGTCGGTGCTTGTATATGGAGGGGTAGGAACAACATCATGACACACGATGAGCTGGTCGTATGGTCGGTACTTGTATATGGAGGGGTAGGAACAACATCATGACACACGATGAGCTGGTCACATGGTCGGTACTTGTATATGGAGGGGTAGGAACAACATCATGACACACGATGAGCTGGTCACATGGTCGGTACTCGTATATGGAGGGGTAGGAACAACATCATGACACACGATGAGCTGATCACATGGTCGGTACTTGTATATGGAGGGGTAGGAACAACATCATGGCACACGATGAGCTGGTCGTATGGTCGGTACTTGTATATGGAGGGGTAGGAACAACATCATGACACACGATGAGCTGGTCGTATGGTCGGTACTTGTATATGGAGGGGTAGGAACAACATCATGACACACGATGAGCTGGTCACATGGTCGGTACTTGTATATGGAGGGGTAGGAACAACATCATGACACACGATGAGCTGGTCACATGGTCGGTACTTGTATATGGAGGGGTAGGAACAACATCATGACACACGATGAGCTGGTCGTATGGTCGGTACTTGTATATGGAGGGGTAGGAACAACATCATGACACACGATGAGCTGGTCGTATGGTCGGTACTTGTATATGGAGGGGTAGTCTATAAAAATAGGTACATGAGAGGGTTCATCTAGTCTTTAAAAATAGGTACATGAGAGGGTTCATCTAGTCTATAAAAATAGGTACATGAGAGGGTTCATCTAGTCTATAAAAATAGGTACATGAGAGGGTTCATCTAGTCTATAAAAATAGGTACCTGAGAGGGTTCATCTAGTCTATAAAAATAGGTACCTGAGAGGGTTCATCTAGTCTATAAAAATAGGTACCTGAGAGGGTTCATCTAGTCTATAAAAATAGGTACATGAGAGGGTTCATCTAGTCTATAAAAATAGGTACCTGAGAGGGTTCATCTAGTCTATAAAAATAGGTACCTGAGAGGGTTCATCTAGTCTATAAAAATAGGTACCTGAGAGGGTTCATCTAGTCTTTAAAAATAGGTACATGAGAGGGTTCATCTAGGCTATAAAAATAGGTACCTGAGAGGGTTCATCTAGTCTATAAAAATAGGTGCATGAGAGGGTTCATCTAGTCTTTAAAAATAGGTACATGAGAGGGTTCATCTAGTCTATAAAAATAGGTACATGAGAGGGTTCATCTAGTCTATAAAAATAGGTACATGAGAGAGTTATCTAGTCTATAAAAATAGGTACATGAGAGAGTTGTCTAGTCTATAAAAATAGGTACATGAGAGAGTTATCTAGTCTATAAAAATAGGTACATGAGAGAGTTATCTAGTCTATAAAAATAGGTACATGAGAGAGTTGTCTAGTCTATAAAAATAGGTACCGGAGATTTTTTTTACCCGGAAAGTAGGACTGGCGTAATTCCGACCACGTGGTTGTGATAATTGTTGAAAACATGTGGGAACGAGTACGGTACTCTCTACACCAAACATGTGGGAACGAGTACGGTACTCTCTACACCAAACATGTGGGAACGAGTACGGTACTCTCTACACCAAACATGTGGGAACGAGTACGGTACTCTCTACACCAAACATGTGGGAACGAGTACGGTACTCTCTACACCAAACATGTGGGAACCAGTACGGTACTCTCTACACCAAACATGTGGGAACCAGTACGGTACTCTCTACACCTAACATGTGGAAACCAGTACGGTACTCTCTACACCAAACATGTGGAAACCATTACGGTACTCTCTACACCAAACATGTGGGAACCAGTACGGTACTCTCTACACCTAACATGTGGAAACCAGTACGGTACTCTCTACACCAAACATTTGGAAACAGTACGGTACTCTCTACACCAAATAAGTGGAAACCAGTACGGTACTCTCTACACCAAACATGTGGGAACCAGTACGGTACTCTCTACACCTAACATGTGGGAACCAGTACGGTACTCTCTACACCAAACATGTGGGAACCAGTACGATACTCTCTACACATAACATGTGGGAACCAGTACGGTACTCTCTACACCAAACATGTGGGAACCAGTACGGTACTCTCTACAACTAACATGTGGGAACCAGTACGGTACTCTCTACACCTAACATGTGGGAACCAGTACGGTACTCTCTACACCTAACATGTGGGAACCAGTACGGTACTCTCTACACCAAACATGTGGGAACCAGTACGGTACTCTCTACACCTAACATGTGGGAACCAGTACGGTACTCTCTACACCAAACATGTGGGAACCAGTATGGTACTCTCTACACCAAACATGTGGGAACCAGTACGGTACTCTCTACACCAAACATGTGGGAACCAGCACGGTACTCTCTACACCAAACATGTGGGAACCAGTACGGTACTCTTTACACCAAACATGTGGGAACCAGTACGGTACTCTCTACACCTAACATGTGGGAACCAGTACGGTACTCTCTACACCTAACATGTGGGAACCAATACGGTACTCTCTACACCTAACATGTGGGAACCAGTACGGTACTCTCTACACCTAACATGTGGGAACCAGTACGGTACTCTCTACACCACACATGTGGGAACCAGTACGGTACTCTCTACACCAAACATGTGGGAACCAGTACGGTACTCTCTACACCTAACATGTGGGAACCAGTAAGGTACTCTCTACACCAAACATGTGGGAACCATTACGGTACTCTCTACACCTAACATGTGGGAACCAGTACGGTACTCTCTGCACCAAACATGTGGGAACCAGTACGGTACTCTCTACACCTAACATGTGGGAACCAGTACGGTACTGTCTACACCTAACATGTGGGAACCAATACGGTACTCTCTACACCTACCATGTGGGAACCAATACGGTACTCTCTACACCTAATATGTGGGAACCAGTACGGTACTCTCTACACCTAGCATGTGGGAACCAGTACGGTACTCTCTACACCAAACATGTGGGAACCAGTACGGTACTCTCTACACCAAACATGTGGGAACCAGTACGGTACTCTCTACACCAAACGTGTGGGAACCAGTACGGTACTCTCTACACCAAACATGTGGGAACCAGTACGGTACTCTCTACACCAAACATGTGGGAACCAGTACGGTACTCTTTACACCTAACATGTGGGAACCAGTACGGTACTCTCTACACCAAACATGTGGGAACCAGTACGGTACTCTCTACACCTAACATGTGGGAACCAGGACGGTACTCTCTACACCAAACATGTGGGAACCAGTACGGTACTCTCTACACCAAACATGTGGAAACTAATACGGTACTCTCTATACCTAACATGTGGGAACCAGTACGGTACTCTCTACACCAAACATGTGGGAACCAATACGGTACTCTCTACACCAAACATGTGGGAACCTGTACTGTACTCTCTACACCAAACATGTGGGAACCAGTACGGTACTCTCTACACCAAACATGTGGGAACCAGTACGGTACTCTCTACACCAAACATGTGGGAACCAATACGGTACTCTCTACACCAAACATGTGGGAACCAGTACGGTACTCTCTACACCAAACATGTGGGAACCAGTACGGTACTCTCTACACCAAACATGTGGGAACCAGTACGGTACTCTCTACACCTAACATGTGGGAACCAGTACGGTACTCTCTACACCAAACATGTGGGAACCAGTACGATACTCTCTACACCTAACATGTGGGAACCAGTACGGTACTCTCTACACCAAACATGTGGGAACCAGTACGGTACTCTCTACACCAAACATTTGGGAACCAGTACGGTACTCTCTACACCAAACATGTGGGAACCTGTACTGTACTCTCTACACCAAACATGTGGGAACCAGTACGGTACTCTCTACACCAAACATGTGGGAACCAGTACGGTACTCTCTACACCAAACATGTGGGAACCAGTACGGTACTCTCTACACCAAACATGTGGGAACCAGTACGGTACTCTCTACACCAAACATGTGGGAACCAGTACGGTACTCTCTACACCAAACATGTGGGAACCAGTACGGTACTCTCTACACCTAACATGTGGGAACCAGTACGGTAATGTGGAGAAGGGTCAGACCTTGACTGCGTGTGCACTCTCGACAAGTAACTTTTTTTTTTTTTAATTTGTTATTGTTGTTTTGTAAATCAGTTGATTATTTCCTGGGAGAAACTCAATCAAAAGATAAGGTAATCATCAAGAATCCAGGTTTGAGTTTCCTGACACCCGGCATTGATCACAATCAATATTTCATCTCCAAATGCAGTTAGCGGCTCACAACTGGCTGCATGGGATGCGCGGAGTGCTTGTCGTTGTGAGGGTGGTGACGCGGGAGGACGCAACAGCATTCTGCAGGAGTAGCGGGGATTGAGGAAGAGGAGGCTGCATGGGAGCATAGATATTGTAGGGAGGGAGAGAGTGAAAGAGGATGCAGGATAACGCTGCTGTTTAGTTTTGAAAGAAAGTTTCACAAAAGTAACAAAAATAAATAAAATGTACATCTAATAATAATAATAATAATAAATAATAATAATAATAAAAAAGACAGCTGTCGTGAATGTGAGTGCATGGATAACGATTTTCGTAAATTGTGATCTTAATTACCGGTGTGTGACGAAAGACTTTCTTAGGAATACTAAACTACGAGCACAAGGCCGAGGGCAGGGGAAATATTATAGGACGAGTCGTAGCCATATTCATGGTTTGTTTCCCCCTTTGGGTCGAGTAGATGGATTTTATTATTGAGAAATTATCTGCACGAGAAATCAAGAAAGTGATTTGGTATAACTGAACGCAGAAAGTAAGTTTCATTCATATATTCAACAGCTAGTAATATAATTGTTATTTTGATTGTGATAGTTATTTGTTCCCTTGATTTTGTTGCTTAGATTTTTAATTGTATTTATCTGTTTTAGACTAATGCTTCAAGAATCCGTCTAGTGACGTAACATTTTTACTATTATGGTTAAACGTCTAAATTAGGAATGTCAAAAATAGTTCAGTTTAATGTAATGACTTAAGCGTTTTAATATGAGTGCAACAAAACGTTTAGGGTTTGAAAGGACCAGAGTTCTCACGGTTATCGCACTTAAGTTTATCTTAACAGTTTAAGAATTGTGAATTACTGCGGCTTCATTGTCAAATATTCATCATAACTTTAGCCTGAGAGATAAGGTCAGAAATGAAGAAATGAGAAAAATGCTAGGAGTTATTCTCGCCATTGAATACATAAAGAAGCAACAGATAAAACTGTTTGACCACGTGGTAAGAGAGAAAGATCAAAACACAACATGATGAGCCTTCAAAATACGTTCTGAGAACACCAGACTCAAGAAAAAGATGGATTGATGGAATATTAGAAACACTATGAAACATAACAGCAGGAGAGGCCAACGGAAGAGCAAAAGATGGATTGATGGAATATTAGAAACACTAGGAAACATAACAGCAGCAGAGGCCAACAGAAGCGCAAAAGATGGATTGATGGAATATTAGAAACACTAGGAAACATAACAGCAGCAGAGGCCAACAGAAGCGCACAAGATGTAAAAAAAAAAAGTAAAGTACCCCCGTCACGCCAAGTGGCGTATAGGGAAATATGGTGTTAGTGACCCTATATTTTACAGACCTTCAGCACATGATTCTTGGGGTAATGTGGTCAGTATTACGTCCGTGCTGATTTACTTTCCCAGAAAAAATCCGGTACCCTTTTAAGGCTGGGTGAACCCGGAAGCCGTCGGTTGGAATCGAACCTTGTCCGTGGTAGTCCAGTTCACTAACCACTGAGCTATCGCGGCTCCCCGCACAAGATGTATTGATGGAATATTAGAAACACTAGGAAACATAACAGCAGGAGAGGCCAACAGAGGAGCAAAAGATGGATTGATGGAATATTAGAAACACTAGGAAACATAACAGCAGGAGAGGCCAACAGAAGAGCAAAAGATGGATTGATGGAATATTAGAAATACTAGGAAACATAACAGCAGCAGAGGCCAACAGAAGAGCAAAAGATGGATTGATGGAATATTAGAAACACTAGGAAACATAACAGCAGGAGAGGCCAACAGAAGAGCAAAAGATGGATTGATGGAATATTAGAAACACTAGGAAACATAACAGCAGGAGAGGCCAACAGAAGCGCACAAGATGGATTGATGGAATATTAGAAACACTAGGAAACATAATAGCTGGAGAGGCCAACAGAAGAGCAAAAGATGGATTGATGGAATATTAGAAACACTAGGAAACATAACAGCAGGAGTGGCCAACAGAAGAGCAAAAGATGGATTGATGGAATATTAGAAACACTAGGAAACATAACAGCAGGAGAGGCCAACAGAAGAACAAAAGATGGATTGATGGAATATTAGAAACACTAGGAAACATAACAGCTGGAGAGGACAACAGAAGAGCAAAAGATCGCAAAATTATATCTCCCTTCGACGTTAAAAGACAAATTAGGAAAGAATGAAAGAAGAAAAGGAGAAAGAAAGAATGAATGTAATTGTGAGGTAACTGAACAGTAGCATCTTGATATGAGGAGTCAATGCAAAGAGAAGCAAATAAATGCATCAAATTGTGAAGCTACAGTCAAGCTGAATGTGAAGCTGCAGTCAAGCTGAATGTGAAGCTACAGTCAAGCTGAATGTGAAGCTGCAGTCAAGCTGAATGTGAAGCTTCAGTCAAACTGGATGTGAAGCTTCAGTCAAGCTGGATGTGAAGCTGCTTTAAAGCTGGATGCGAAGCTGCAGTAAAGCTGGATGTGAAGCTGCTGTAAAGCTGGATGTGAGGCTGTTGTAAAACTGGATGTGAAGTTGCTGTAAAGCTGAACGTGAAGCTGGATGTGAAGCTGCTGTAAAACTGGATGTGAAGCTGCTGTAAAGCTGGATGTGAAGCTGCTGTAAAGCTGGATGTAAAGTTGCTGTAAAGCTGGATGTGAAGCTGCTGTAAAGCTGGATGTGAAGCTGGACGTGAAGCTGGATGTGAAGCTGCTGTAAAGCTGGATGTGAAGCTGCTGTAAAGCTAGATGTGAAGCTGCTGTAAAGCTGGATGTGAAGCTGCTGTAAAGCTGGATGTGAAGATGCCGTAAAGCTGGATGTGAAGCTGCTGTAAAGCTGGATGTGAAGCTGCTGTAAAGCTGGATGTGAAGCTGGATGTGAAGCTGCTGTAAAGCTGGATGTGAAGCTGGATGTGAAGCTGCTGTAAAGCTGGATGTGTAGCTGGGTGTGAAGATGCCGTAAAGCTGGATGTAAAGCTGGATATGAAGCTGGATGTGAAGATGCCGTAAAGCTGGATGTAAAGCTGGAAGTGAAGCAGGATGTGAAGCTGCTGTAAAGCTGGATGTGAAGCTGCTGTAAAGCTGGATGTGAAGCTGTTGTAAAGCTGGATGTGAAGCTGCAGTAAAGCTGGATGTGAAGCTTCAGTCAAGCTGGATGTGAAGCGGCTATAAAGTTGGATGTTAAACTGCTGTAAAGCTGGACGTGAAGCTGCTGTAAAGCTGGATGTAAAGCTGCTGTAAAGCTGGATGTGAAGCTGCTGTAAAGCTGCTGTAAAGTTGGATGTAAAGCTGCTGTAAAGCTGGATGTTAAACTGCTGTAAAGCTGGACGTGAAGCTGCTGTAAAGTTGGATGTAAAGCTGCTGTAAAGCTGGATGTGAAGCTGCTGTAAAGCTGGATGTGAAGCTGCTGTAAAGCTGGATGTGAAGCTGCTGTAAAGCTGGGTGTGAAGCTGCTATAAAGCTTGATGTGAAGCTGCTGTAAAGCTTGATGTGAAGTTGCTGTAAAGCTGGATGTGAAGCTACTGTAAAGCTGGATGTAAAGCTGTTGTAAAGCTGGATGTGAAGCTGCTGTAAAGCTGCTGTAAAGGTGGATGTGAAGCTGCTGTAAAGCTGGATGTGAAGCTGCTGTAAAGGTGGATGTGAAGCTGCTGTAAAGCTGGATGTGAAGCTGCTGTAACGCTGGATGTGAAGCTGCTGTAACGCTGGATGTGAAGCTGCTGTAAAGCTGGATGTGAAGCTGCTGTAAAGCTGGGTGTGAAGCTGCTGTAAAGCTGGGTGTGAAGCTGCTGTAAAGCTGGGTGTGAAGCTGCTGTAAAGCTGGGTGTGAAGCTGCTGTAAAGCTGGATGTGAAGCTGCTGTAAAGCTGGATGTAAAGCTGCTGTAAAGCTGGGTGTGAAGGAGAAAATGAAAAAAAACAGAAACAAAGGGTATGGTTAAAGCTTGACGTAATTGATGGACGACACAAAAGTTGAAGACGTTTCGGCTCATTAGGCCTTCTGCAGGGACAAACAAACAACACACACACATATGGAAATAAATGAAATATATCCTCCATAGCTAACTAATAATGAAACATCCACAATTATTTTGTTTGAGGTCAAGCTTTCATCGTGTTACTGGTTCTCCATCTTGATATGATGTGACCTCACATGAGTGATATCGTGAAGTGAGACAAAGGTCGATATCACTCGCTGCTGCCGGATAAATAAACTCATAGATAACACGCAACATGAACATACAATGGTATCAGTCAGTTATAGGTTTCATCATCATCACATACCGTGGTTGCTGGCATAGGTCATCGTTTCTCTCCACAACTTTTGATCTCGACAGCTATTTATCATTTCTGTTGTTGACCTTCTGCCAAGCCATTCTCTTAAGCTGTCTGCTATTTTTTCTCTTTGCTTCCCTCTATCTCTTCGTCCCTCAATTTTCCCAGTTGTTACAATATATTCCAGGTGTTCTCTTCTCATTACATGGCCAAAAAATGATGATTGTTTCTTCCTAATATTGGAAATTAGCTCTTGTTTTGCTTTGACCTCTTTCATAACATTTTCATGACTCTTCTTAGCTGTCCGTGGTATTCTCAACATTCTTCTGTAAAACCACATTTCTACAGCCTCCAGTTAATTTCTTGTCTGTCGTCTATTGTTATAGGTTTAGTTGATTAATAACAATCATGTGTTCACTTGTCATGTAGTAGTTTACCTGGGGGGCAACATTTCCGTCAACTCGTGGCAACTCCAACAGCGGTTGCTCATTCAAGTCAGTTAGTTCAATTTCAAAGACAAAGACACAAAGACTCAAAAATAAAATGACACAAAGACACAAAGACTCAAAGACACAAATACTCAAAAACACGACACAAAGACTAAAAAATACGACACAAAGACACAAAGACTCAAAGACACAAAGACTCAAAAACACGACACAAAGACACAAAGACCCAAGGACTCAAAAACACGACCCAAAGACACAAAGACTCAAAAACAAAATGACACAAAGACACAAAGACGCAAAGACACAAAGACTCAAAAACACGACACAAAGACACACAGACTCAAAAACACGACACAAAGACACAAAGACTCAAAGACTCAAAAACACGACACAAAGACACAAAGACTCAAAGACACAATGACACAATGACTCAAAGACACAACGACAAAATGACACAAAGACAAAGACACAAAAACACACAGACTCAAAAACACAATGACACAAAGACACAAAGACTAAAAGACACAAAGACTCAAAAACACAAAGACACGCAGACTCAAAGACACAATGACACAAAGACATGATAGTTTGGGACTACTAGATTGCAGGTCTTTTTTCTTGCTTTAAATCTTCTTCCCAAACTCAGTTTTTCATGTACATACGTCAGGCTGCAACCAACACCGAGGTTAGAAGTTATAATGCAGGTATCAGTTCTCTCGCTGAGATTAATCGTCTTGTCTGGAACAGGGACGTGTGACGAGATACACTGCGGGCCCTGTGCAAGGTCTGATAATTGGCAACAAAGATCGTCAGACATAGACAGTCTAGAATTGTTGCCCTCGGTGTCGGCTTAGGAGGGGCAATAGACAGTCTAGAATTGTTGCCCTAGGTGTCGACTTAGGAGGGGCAATAGACAGTCTAGAATTGTTGCCCTAGGTGTCGGCTTAGGAGGGGCAATAGACAGTCTAGAATTGTTGCCCTAGGTGTCGGCTTAGGAGGGGCAATAGACAGTCTAGAATTGTTGCCCTAGGTGTCGGCTTAGGAGGGGCAATAGACAGTCTAGAATTGTTGCCCTAGGTGTCGGCCTAGGCTCGGAGGGGCAATAGACCACCATCATCATCAAGTACCGTGCCTGCTGGCGTAGATGATCATTCACAACTTTCCATCTCGACAGCTATTTATCATTTCTGTTGTTGACCTTCTGCCAAGCCATTCTCTTAAGCTGTCTGTTATCTTTTCCCTTTGCTTCCCTCTATCTCTTCGTCCCTCAATTTTCCCAGTTGTCACAATATATTCCAGCTGTTCTCTTCTCATTGCATGTCCAAAAAATGATGATTGTTTCATCCTAATATTGGAAATTAGCTCTCTTTTTGCTTTGACCTCTTTCAGAACATTTTCATTACTCTTCTTAGCTGTCCATGGTATTCTCAACATTCTTCTGTAAAACCACATTTCTACAGACTCCAGTGATTTTCTTGTCTGTTGTCCTATTGTCCATGATTCACATCCATATGTTAAGACTGGCTCTACATAACATTTAAGAACTCTTTTTCTTGTTTCTATTGTCAAAAATGGATTGCATAATATCTTCCTCATTGTTGTGGCGATTCATGATTGTATAAAGAAGTTACGACGGTGGTTTTCAATATATAGATTAAAAAAGTCAAGTACCCCCGTCACGCCAAGTGGCGTATAGGAAATATGGTGTTAGTGACCCTATATTTTACAGACCTTCAGCACATGATTTTTGGGGTAATGTGGTCGGTATTACACCCGTGCTGCTTTACTTTCCCAGAAAAAAATCCGGTACCCATTTAAGGCTGGGTGAACCCGGAAGCCGTCGGTTGGGATCGAACACTACCCCTTGTCATTTGTAGTCCAGTTCACTAACCACTGAGCTATCGCGGCTCCAATATATAGATAGATAGTCAATAAAAGAGTGCCAATTCTGACTAGGGAAGCGAATCAAGAACAGCAGACAAATCAACTGAAAAGACGATTAGAGGCCATAGGATACGATTTCTCAAAGAAACGTTGAGAATTCCTTGACAGCTGAAAAAGACCAATCTCAAAGAGGCCAACACAAAAAGGAAGCAAAAAAATCAAACAAACAGAAAACATCAGAATCGATATTTTTCGGGCACATCATGAGAAGCGGAAATTTGGAATACTTGGTTACAACTGGCGAAATACAGAGAAAGAGAGATCGCGGACGACAAAGAGAGATCGTGGACGACAAAGAGAGAAGATATTAGATAGCTTGGTGTTATAGAGCATGGAAAACGGTCAATAACAGAATTGATACGATGTATTGTGGATAAAAGATTGTGGAAGGACATGATCACCTATGCCAACCAGTATGGCACATGATGATGATTGTGGATAGAAGATTGTGGAAGGACATGATCGCATCAATGTTTCAATCATCCCTTAATCTTGTCGGCCACCATAGATGACATGTCCCCAATTCGCTTCCAATCGTCGCGGTGTAGAGCAGTTCTCTGTGATACTACCAAACACTGGACATTCTCTGATGTTATCCTCCCATATTTGTGTGGGTCCCCCATGTCTTCTTTTGCCGGCCACTGTGCCTTGTAGAATGCTTTTGGCAATGCCTCTGGACAGTGTGACGTGTGCATACCAGATCAGTTTCCGCTCTTTTCTTATTGACAATAGTTCTTGGATTGGTCGAGTGGATGGATGGATTATCTCGTGCACTACTTTATTGGTGATATGTTCTTTGTGACATCATCGTAATGGCTCATCGTACATCTCTACACCGGTCGTACGCTAATCTTACTGTCTGTTGTTTGATGTGCGACGGGGATAATCTGACGACTAACTGTGTGTTTATATGTTCGGAATTGGAGTCAACAACGGTGGCCTAACATCATCAAGTGCTCTACATTTAAAAAAAATACGATGATCATCATTTTCAAGAGGAAGTGAACTTCCGGTATAAGGTGGATAGGCGGCGGGAACAATTGAAGGCTTTGCATGAAAAGTGTTCCTTGTTGCAGTTTCCTCATATTCCAAGTCCGGCTTGTTGCAGGAGCTACTGAGTTAAGTGCTCTGTGCACACCGTGAGCTGTGTGCTTCATCCGTTTTGATCATGTTTCGATATTCTAATTGTTTACGATGAATGATGATATCGTGTGGCAGGGAACAGTTGGCTGTGTTCACTTTCTGCGCGGTTTTGCCTTATGTCTTTTGGCGTGTGCTGAGACTGCTACCATGGGGACTACAGTTACCTTTCTTTGTTTGGGAGATGAAATATTAATTCGGATGATTCCGCTGGCACGGGCGGTTGAGCAATTATGGATTTTAATTCGTTTGCAGTGATACTGGGGCCTTCCATAACCAGATAACAAAATGTTCTTTGTATGATATGCTCTTTGTATGATATGTTCTTTGTATGATATGTTCATTGTATGATATGCTCTCTGTATGATATGTTCTTTGTATGACATGTTCTTTGTATGACATGTTCTTTGTATGATATGTTCTCTGTATGATATGTTCTCTGTATAATATGTTCTTTGTATGATATGTTCTCTGTATGATATGTTCTTTGTATGATATGTTCTTTGTATGATATGTTCTCTGTATGATATGTTCTTTGTATGATATGTTCTCTGTATGATATGTTCTTTGTATGATATGTTCTTTGTATGATATGTTCTTTGTATGACATGTTCTTTGTATGATATGTTCTCTGTATGATATGTTCTCTGTATGATATGTTCTTTGTATGATATGTTCTCTGTATGATATGTTCTTTGTATGATATGTTCTTTGTATGATATGTTCTCTGTATGATATGTTCTTTGTATGATATGTTCTCTGTATGATAAGTTCTATGTATGATATGTTCTCTGTATAATAAGTTCTATGTATGATATGTTCTCTGTATAATATGTTCTATGTATGATATGTTCTCTGTATAATATGTTCTATGTATGATATGTTCTATGTATGATATGTTCTCTGTATAATATGTTCTATGTATGATATGTGTAATATCTTTCTATACCATTTCATCTCCAAGGTCTGTATTATTCTGTGGAGATCAGCAGTAAGTGTCCATGTTTCACCGGCATACATCAATACACTTATAACTACTGTTGTAATGGGAACAAGTGGTGGGGTGTACCGCACACTTCTACACGGTGTGGTGACGGTTCTACAAAAAAGGGACACAACAAAATATTGACGTTTCGGTCTAAATGTGGCCTTCCTCAGAAAACGAGAAGACAAACGAAGAAGGAAATCCAGAGAAACTCAACGAGATTGTGTGCTCCTCCGGCGGGTACTCCTCCTCTTGATCCTTCGTCAGTGACTATAGAACCCAGATATTTGTATTTAGTGACCTCCTTGAGATTTTCTCCATCTATTAGTGTTGTTATACTATTGGTAAGTGTCTTCATCACCTACGCCAGCCTGTATGGCACATGATGATGGATCAACAAAGAGTGCACATCTAGAATCTATCATCATCATCATCATGTGCCATACTGGTTGGCGTAGGCGATTATGTCCCCCCCACAATCTTCTATCTACAGTGCATCGTATCAGTTCTGTTGTTGACTGTTGTTGTTGACTAGAATCTATATCTACTGGAATTCTAAGACTGAGCACTGGCCGCATCTTCACTCCCACTCATGGGAAACCCACCTCCCCCCTCCCCTTTCACAACCACAAGCTCACAAATAAGCAAATAATGAGATAATCAAATAAAATAAGAGAAGCAATATGGCTCCATTTTTGTATCGCTTATTTCAACAAGAGATTGGAAATTCCCGACATTTTTTTTTTAAAGATTTCCAGGAAGCAGAACTTACCAATCTATTCTAGCGATTTCGTGGAAAAGAGAGATTGTTGCCATTAATTGGTAATTTCTGAATAATCAATATTATCTATCCATCCATCCATCCATCCATCCATCCATCCATCCATCCATCCATCCATCCATCCATCCATCCATCCATCCATCCATCCATCCATCTATCCATCTATCCATCTATCTATCTATCTATCTATCTATCTATCTATCTATCTATCTATCTATCTATCTATCTATCTATCTATCTATCTATCTATCTATCTATCTATCTATCTATCTATCTATCTATCTATCTATCTATCTATCTATCTATCTATCTATCTATCTATCTATCTATCTATCTATCTATCTATCTATCTATCTATCTATCTATCTATCTATCTATCAATCTGTCTTTCTTTCTTTCTTTCTTTGGTCCTTCCTTTCTTTTTTCTTTCTTCCTTCCTTCCTTTCTTTCTTTCTTTTCCTCTTATACCCGTTCGAATACCCTAGGCGTAGCCATTTTGAATTTCACACTTCATCACTTCTGGCACTACAATAGCTGGTTTCAGTTTCGTTAAGTCCATTCGATAAGTCATTATCGACCGATAATCCTCGTTACAGATAACCACATATATCGAATTTGGGACTTCCAATCAATATGTCGGATAGGCGACATTGGGGGTCAGCCTAAAAAGTGTTCCTTAAAAAGTTTTCCTGAAAAAGTCCGGCTTGCTGCAAGACTTGCTGAGTTAATGCTCTGTGCCTGCTGTGTGCTGTGTTTGTCCTCCGGATCGTGCTTTGATATTTCGATTGCTTATTATGAATGATGATATCGTATAACGAAGGACAGTTCAGCTGCGTTCACTTTCGGTGCCGCTTGGCTTTATGTCTATTGGCGTGTGCTGTTGCTGCTATGATGGGGACTGCAGCTGCTTTTTTTTAAAATTTGGATCCTTAAATGAGATGAGTTTTAATTTGGATGATTCCACTGGCACGGGAGGTTGACCAGTTATGGATTTTAATTCGTTTGCAGTGATACCGGGTCCTTCGACTAACCATACCCATAACCATATATAAAATATGAAATATTATGCGGGAACGCAAGTATAGCAGCCGGGAACACATAGTATGTTTTATATACCTGATGAAGGCGTTTGTCGAAACGTTGTAGTTTGTCTTGTCTCTCTATTAGTTGAACTGGTCCGTACCATGTTATGTTTGCTTGATATATCCTCGATGTACATCGGATGTAAGTGCTGAGATCCGCTCTCCAGAATGTCCGTCAGTGTGCGGAGACTGATGTTTCCAGTTCTGTGTTGATGTTCTAGCTCTCAACACTTCCTTCATGTGTACACGGCTGCCTGTACAAAACTGATTCACACGCAAAATCCACTTCCTAGTCTCTAAGGACTTCCCCAGATGTAAAAGCGGATGGGCACAAAAAAAGTTTCGATAAACCAGCACGTTGGATCCCTCAAGACTTTGTGGACTTCAATATCTGGGATGCTAAAACATAACACTACATTAGACTTCAATACCTGGGATGCTATAACCTAACACTACATTAGACTTCAATAACTGGGATGCTATAACCTAACACTACATTAGACTTCAATACCTGGGATGCTAAAACCTAACACTACATTAGACTTCAATAACTGGGATGCTATAACCTAACACTACATTAGACTTCAATAACTGGGATGCTATAACCTAACACTACATTAGACTTCAATAACTGGGATGCTATAACCTAACACTACATTAGACTTCAATACCTGGATAAGTGAGCCGCGATAGCTCAGTGGTTAGTGAACTGGACTACAAAGGACAAGGGGTAGGGTTCGATCCCAACCGACGGCTTCCCGGTTCACCCAGCCTTAAATGGGTACCGGCTTTTTTTCTGGGAAAGTAAAGCGGCACGGGCGTAATACCGACCACATTACCACAGAAAATCATGTGCTGAAGGGCTGTAAAATTTATTGTCACTAACACCATATTCCCTATACGCCACTTGGCGTGACGGGGGCTCTTTACTTTACTTTTTACCTCGGATGCTATAACCTAACACTACATTAGACTTCAATACCTGGGATGCTAAAACCTAACACTACATTACACTTCAATAACTGGGATGCTATAACCTAACACTACATTAGACTTCAATAACTGGGATGCTATAACCTAACACTACATTAGACTTCAATAACTGGGATGCTATAACCTAACACTACATTAGACTTCAATACCTGGGATGCTATAACCTAACACTACATTAGACTTCAATACCTGGGATGCTATATTACCTAACACTACATTAGACTTCAATACCTGGGATGCTATATTACCTAACACTACATTAGACTTCAATACCTGGGATGCTATATTACCTAACACTACATTAGACTTCAATACCTGGGATGCTATATTACCTAACACTACATTAGACTTCAATACCTGGGATGCTATATTACCGAACACTACATTAGACTTCAATACCTGGGATGCTATATTACCGAACACTACATTAGACTTCAATACCTGGGATGCTATATTACCGAACACTACATTAGACTTCAATACCTGGGATGCTATATTACCGAACACTACATTAGACTTCAATACCTGGGATGCTATATTACCGAACACTACATTAGACTTCAATACCTGGGATGCTATATTACCGAACACTACATTAGACTTCAATACCTGGGATGCTATATTACCAAACACTCGGTATCTCGTTCATCCAAGCACATCATTATCCAGCCTCCAAGCTGTGCTTTCAGTATCAGCATCTTCAAATAAGAGACAAGTTGTCTACTCACACAAGCACATCATTATCCAGCCTCCAAGCTGTGCTTTCAGTATCAGCATCTTCAAATAAGAGACAAGTTGTCTACTCACACAAGCACATCATTATCCAGCCTCCAAGCTGTGCTTTCAGTATCAGCATCTTCAAATAAGAGACAAGTTGTCTACTCACACAAGCACATCATTATCCAGCCTCCAAGCTGTGCCTTCAGTATCAGCATCTTCAAATAAGAGACAAGTTGTCTACTCACACAAGGTTGCCAGTAATAAGAGCACGTCTCTCCAACATAACAAAAGTTATAAGCAAAAGTAAAGTTAAGAGCAACAGTCACGTGACCTACAGAGAAAATGGTGTTAGTGACCATCATGGACGACTCATAATTTATGGGGTAATGTGGTCAGTATTACGCCACTCCCGCTTTACTTTCCTCCCAAAAAAATTGGCCCCATTTATTTGCTCTATTTGCTCTATTTGCTCTATTTACTCTATTTGCTCTATTTGCTCTCTTCTTCTTTATTTTTGTTCTCCTTGCTCTTCTTCTTCTTATTTTTGCTCTCATTCCTCCTCCATTATTAATGTAAGTTCGTGTTGTGTAACCCTCACCTCTTCCTCCATTATTAATGTAAGTTCGTGTTGTGTAACCCTCACCTCTTCCTCTATTATTAATGTAAGTTCGTGTTGTGTAACCCTCACCTCTTCCTCCATTATCAATGTAAGTTCGTGTTGTGTAACCCTCACCTCTTCCTCCATTATCAATGTAAGTTCATGTTATGCAACCCTCACCTCTTCCTCCATTATCAATGTAAGTTCGTGTTATGCAACCCTCACCTCTTCCTCTATTATTAATGTAAGTTCGTGTTATGCAACCCTCACCTCTTCCTCCATTATCAATGTAAGTTCGTGTTATGCAACCCTCACCTCTTCCTCCATTATTAATGTAAGTTCGTGTTATGTAACCCTCACCTCCTCCTCTATTATTAATGTAAGTTCGTGTTATGCAACCCTCACCTCTTCCTCCATTATTAATGTAAGTTCGTGTTATGCAACCCACACCTCTTCCTCCATTATTAATGTAAGTTCATGTTATGCAACCCCCGCCTCTTCCTACATTATTTATGTAAATTCGTGTTATGCAACCCTCGCCTCCTCCTCCATTATTTATGTATGTTCGTGTTATGCAACCCTCGCCTCCTCCTCCATTATTTATGTAAGTTCGTGTTATAGAACCCTCGCCTCCTCCTCCATTATTTATGTAAGTTCGTGTTACGGAACCGTCGCCTCCTCCTCCATTATTTATGTAAGTTCGTGTTATGGAACCGTCGCCTCCTCCTCCATTATTTATGTAAGTTCGTGTTATAGAACCCTCGCCTCTTCCTCCATTATTTATGTAAGTTCGTGTTATAGAACCCTCGCCTCCTCCTCCATTATTTATGTCAGTTCGTGTTATAGAACCCTCGCCTCCTCCTCCATTATTTATGTAAGTTCATGTTATGCAAACCTCGCCTCCTCCTCCATTATTTATGTAAGTTCGTGTTATAGAACCCTCGCCTCCTCCTCCATTATTTATGTAAGTTCGTGTTATAGAACCCTCGCCTCCTCCTCCATTATTTATGTAAGTTCGCGTTATAGAACCCTCGCCTCCTCCTCCATTATTTATGTAAGTTCGTGTTATAGAACCCTCGCCTCCTCCTCCATTATTTATGTAAGTTCGTGTTATAGAACCCTCGCCTCCTCCTCCATTATTTATGTAAGTTCGTGTTATAGAACCCTCGCCTCCTCCTCCATTATTTATGTAAGTTCGTGTTATGGAACCGTCGCCTCCTCCTCCATTATTTATGTAAATTCGTGTTATAGAACCCTCGCCTCCTCCTCCATTATTTATGTAAGTTCGTGTTATAGAACCCTCGCCTCCTCCTCCATTATTTATGTAAGTTCGTGTTATAGAACCCTCGCCTCCTCCTCCATTATTTATGTAAGTTCGTGTTATAGAGCCCTCGCCTCCTCCTCTATTATTTATGTAAGTTCGTGTTATACAACCCTCGGGCGCGCCTCCTCTATTATTTATGTAAGTTCGTGTTATGCAACCCTCGGGCGCGCCTCCTCTATTATTTATGTAAGTTCGTGTTATGCAACCCTCGGGCGCGCCTCCTCCATTATTTATGTAAGTTCGTGTTATGCAACCCTCGGGCGCGCCTCCTCTATTATTTATGTAAGTTCGTGTTATGCAACCCTCGGGCGCGCCTCCTCTATTATTTATGTAAGTTCGTGTTATGCAACCCTCGGGCGCGCCTCCTCCATTATTTATGTATGTTCGTGTTATGCAACCCTCGGGCGCGCCTCCTCTATTATTTATGTAAGTTCGTGTTATGCAACCCTCGGGCGCGCCTCCTCTATTATTTATGTAAGTTCGTGTTATGCAACCCTCGGGCGCGCCTCCTCCATTATTTATGTAAGTTCGTGTTATAGAACCCTCGCCTCCTCCTCCATTATTTATGTAAGTTCGTGTTATAGACACCTCGCCTCCTCCTCCATTATTTAAGTTCGTGTTATGGAACCGTCGCCTCCTCCTCCATTATTTATGTAAGTTAGTGTTATAGAACCCTCGCCTCCTCCTCTATTATTTATGTAAGTTCGTGTTATGCAACCCTCGGGCGCGCCTCTTCTATTATTTATGTAAGTTCGTGTTATGCAACCCTCGGGCGCGCCTCCTCTATTATTTATGTAAGTTCGTGTTATGCAACCCTCGGGCGCGCCTCCTCTATTATTTATGTAAGTTCGTGTTATAGAACCCTCGCCTTCTCCTCCATTATTTATGTAAGTTCGTGTTATAGAACCCTCGCCTCCTCCTCCATTATTTATGTAAGTTCGTGTTATAGAACCCTCGCCTCCTCCTCTATTATTTATGTAAGTTCGTGTTATGCAACCCTCGGGCGCGCCTCCTCTATTATTTATGTAAGTTCATGTTATGCAACCCTCTGTACATGTAGCTGATGTGCTTCAATTCTCTATACATGTGACTATAGAGTCGATTGTGTCCTGTCCTGAAGCCTATAATGATAACTTGTTCCCATCTATTCATATTATCAAAAGGCATCCTGATCTGGGGCATGTGGTCTTCAAATTGATTTGATTATCTGTTTCTTCTGATGGTATGTAACTCGTGCAGCAGGTTGTGTGCTTCTTGCGCCTTCCTTTGCCAGCTGACCTGTTCACTCGTTTCTTGGAACTTCCGTTCAGTTAAACCCCACCTGCCCTAATGTCTTCTAGCCATGTAACCAACAACTACGGAAATAATGACCACCGTTTCTACTCACCATTTTATAGATCAGTTTTTAGCTTTTGTGTTTAATTTCTTTGTTTATTTTAGAATAGTATTTACCTATATTGTTGATTTTTTATATTCTTAGCTTTGTACCTGATGAAAGCTTATGTCGAAACGTCGTTGTTTGTCTCGCCTCCCTAGTAGTTTTGCTGCTACCATTTAATGCTTCTTGTTCATGATCTCAGCAGTTCTGCTTGTGGCCATACATTTTATTTCATATTTTGTTCTTATTTCCACTGACGCATTTGTTGGTCGATGACAAATGAGGGCAATCCGTCATTTAAATGACATTTGGGAGAAAATAGTCTCCACCTCAGTACCAAGGTTAGAATTTACATGTCAAATGTGTGATCCATACTCTTATATGGAGCAGAAACATAGAGCATGAACCATAAGATAGAAAGTCGAGACAGAGGATTTGAAGTTTGCTGTCTGAAGACGATTCTAAACATCCGTTCGGATCAACAAGTCAAGAGCAAAGAAGTCGTCAGAAGATCAGACAGTAACAATATCAATCAAGTAGTGAAAAGAAGATCAGGCGGTAACAACATCAATCAAGTAGTGACAAGAAGATCAGACAGTAACAACATCAATCAAGTAGTGAAAAGAAGATCAGGCGGTAACAACATCAATCAAGTAGTGACAAGAAGATCAGGCAGTAACAACATGGATCAAGTAGTGACAAGAAGATCAGACAGTAGCAACATCAATCAAGTAGTGACAAGAAGATCAAGCAGTAACAACATTAATCAAGTAGTGGCAAGAATATCAGACAGTAACAACATCAATCAAGTAGTGACAAGAAGATCAGGCGGTAACAACATCAATCAAGTAGTGACAAGAAGATCAGACAGTAGCAACATCAATCAAGTAGTGACAAGAAGTTCAGACAGTAACAACATCAATCAAGTAGTGACAAGAAGATCAGACAGTAGCAACATCAAATCAAGTAGTGAAAAGAAGATCAGACAGTAGCAACATCAATCAAGTAGCGAAAAGAAGATCAGACAGTAGCAACATCAATCAAGTAGCGAAAAGAAGATCAGACAGTAGCAACATCAATCAAGTAGCGAAAAGAAGATCAGACAGTAGCAACATCAATCAAGTAGTGAAAAGAAGATCAGACAGTAACAACATCAATCAAGTAGTGAAAAGAAGATCAGGCAGTAACAACATCAATCAAGTAGTGGCAAGAAGTTCAGACAGTAACAACATCAATCAAGTAGTGAAAAGAAGATCAGGCAGTAACAACATCAATCAAGTAGTGGCAAGAAGTTCAGACAGTAACAACATCAATCAAGTAGTGGCAAGAAGTTAAGACAGTAACAACATCAATCAAGTAGTGGCAAGAAGTTCAGACAGTAACAACATCAATCAAGTAGTGACAAGAAGATCAGACAGTAACAACATCAATCAAGTAGTGGCAAGAAGTTCAGACAGTAACAACATCAATCAAGTAGTGAAAAGAAGATCAGGCAGTAACAACATCAATCAAGTAGTGGCAAGAAGTTCAGACAGTAACAACATCAATCAAGTAGTGGCAAGAAGTTCAGACAGTAACAACATCAATCAAGTAGTGACAAAATGTCGTCAGAAGAATAGACAGTAACAACATCAATCAAGTAGTGACAAGAAGTTCAGACAGTAACAACATCAATCAAGTAGTGACAAGAAGATCAGGCAGTAACAACATCAATCAAGTAGTGACAAGAAGATCAGACAGTAACAACATCAATCAAGTAGTGACAAGAAGATCAGGCAGTAACAACATCAATCAAGTAGTGACAAGAAGTTCAGACAGTAACAACATCAATCAAGTAGTGACAAGAAGTTCAGACAGTAACAACATCAATCAAGTAGTGACAAGAAGTTCAGACAGTAACAACATGAATCAAGTAGTGACAAGAAGTTCAGACAGTAACAACATCAATCAAGTAGTGACAAGAAGATCAGGCAGTAACAACATTAATCAAGTAGTGACAAGAAGATCAGGCAGTAACAACATCAATCAAGTAGTGACAAGAAGATCAGGCAGTAACAACATCAATCAAGTAGTGACAAGAAGATCAGGCAGTAACAACATCAATCAAGTAGTGACAAGAAGATCAGACAGTAACAACATCAATCAAGTAGTGACAAGAAGTTCAGACAGTAACAACATCAATCAAGTAGTGACAAGAAGTTCAGACAGTAACAACATCAATCAAGTAGTGACAAGAAGTCGCCAGAAGTTCAGACAGTAACAACATCAATCAAGTAGTGACAAGAAGTCGTCAGAAGTTCAGGCAGTAACAACATCAATCAAGTAGTAACAAGAAGTCGTCAGAAGTTCAGGCAGTAACAACATCAATCAAGTAGTGACAAGAAGTTCAGACAGTAACAACATCAATCAAGTAGTGACAAGAAGTTCAGACAGTAACAACATCAATCAAGTAGTAACAAGAAGTCGTCAGAAGTTCAGGCAGTAACAACATCAATCAAGTAGTGACAAGAAGTTCAGACAGTAACAACATCAATCAAGTAGTGGCAAGAAGTTCAGACAGTAACAGCATCAATCAAGTAGTGGCAAGAAGTTCAGACAGTAATAACATCAATCAAATAGTGACAAGAAGTCGCTAGAAGTTCAGGCAGTAACAACATCAATCAAGTAGTGACAAGAAGTTCAGACAGTAACAACATCAATCAAGTAGTAACAAGAAGTCGTCAGAAGTTCAGGCAGTAACAACATCAATCAAGTAGTGACAAGAAGTTCATACAGTAACAACATCAATCAAGTAGTGACAAGAAGTTCAGACAGTAACAACATCAATCAAGTAGTGACAAGAAGTTCATACAGTAACAACATTAATCAAGTAGTGACAAGAAGTTCAGACAGTAACAACATCAATCAAGTAGTGACAAGAAGTTCAGACAGTAACAACATCAATCAAGTAGTAACAAGAAGTCGTCAGAAGTTCAGGCAGTAACAACATCAATCAAGTAGTGACAAGAAGTTCAGACAGTAACAACATCAATCAAGTAGTGACAAGAAGTTCAGACAGTAACAACATCAATCAAGTAGTGACAAGAAGATCAGGCAGTAACAACATCAATCAAGTAGTGACAAGAAGATCAGGCAGTAACAACATCAATCAAGTAGTGACAAGAAGATCAGACAGTAACAACATCAATCAAGTAGTGACAAGAAGTTCAGACAGTAACAACATCAATCAAGTAGTGACAAGAAGTTCAGACAGTAACAACATCAATCAAGTAGTGACAAGAAGTCGCCAGAAGTTCAGACAGTAACAACATCAATCAAGTAGTGACAAGAAGTTGTCAGAAGTTCAGGCAGTAACAACATCAATCAAGTAGTAACAAGAAGTCGTCAGAAGTTCAGGCAGTAACAACATCAATCAAGTAGTGACAAGAAGTTCAGACAGTAACAACATCAATCAAGTAGTGACAAGAAGTTCAGACAGTAACAACATCAATCAAGTAGTGACAAAAAGTTCAGACAGTAACAACATGAATCAAGTAGTGACAAGAAGTTCAGACAGTAACAACATCAATCAAGTAGTGACAAGAAGATCAGGCAGTAACAACATTAATCAAGTAGTGACAAGAAGATCAGGCAGTAACAACATCAATCAAGTAGTGACAAGAAGATCAGGCAGTAACAACATCAATCAAGTAGTGACAAGAAGATCAGGCAGTAACAACATCAATCAAGTAGTGACAAGAAGTTCAGACAGTAACAACATGAATCAAGTAGTGACAAGAAGTTCAGACAGTAACAACATCAATCAAGTAGTGACAAGAAGATCAGGCAGTAACAACATTAATCAAGTAGTGACAAGAAGATCAGGCAGTAACAACATCAATCAAGTAGTGACAAGAAGTTCAGACAGTAACAACATCAATCAAGTAGTGACAAGAAGTTCAGACAGTAACAACATCAATCAAGTAGTGACAAGAAGTTCAGACAGTAACAACATGAATCAAGTAGTGACAAGAAGTTCAGACAGTAACAACATCAATCAAGTAGTGACAAGAAGATCAGGCAGTAACAACATTAATCAAGTAGTGACAAGAAGATCAGGCAGTAACAACATCAATCAAGTAGTGACAAGAAGATCAGGCAGTAACAACATCAATCAAGTAGTGACAAGAAGATCAGGCAGTAACAACATCAATCAAGTAGTGACAAGAAGTTCAGACAGTAACAACATCAATCAAGTAGTGACAAGAAGTTCAGACAGTAACAACATCAATCAAGTAGTGACAAGAAGTTCAGACAGTAACAACATCAATCAAGTAGTGACAAGAAGATCAGGCAGTAACAACATTAATCAAGTAGTGACAAGAAGATCAGGCAGTAACAACATCAATCAAGTAGTGACAAGAAGATCAGGCAGTAACAACATCAATCAAGTAGTGACAAGAAGATCAGGCAGTAACAACATCAATCAAGTAGTGGCAAGAAGTTCAGACAGTAACAGCATCAATCAAGTAGTGGCAAGAAGTTCAGACAGTAACAACATCAATCAAGTAGTGACAAGAAGTCGCTAGAAGTTCAGGCAGTAACAACATCAATCAAGTAGTGACAAGAAGTTCAGACAGTATTAACATCAATCAAGTAGTAACAAGAAGTCGTCAGAAGTTCAGGCAGTAACAACATCAATCAAGTAGTGACAAGAAGTTCAGACAGTAACAACATCAATCAAGTAGTGACAAGAAGTTCAGACAGTAACAACATCAATCAAGTAGTGACAAGAAGTTCATACAGTAACAACATCAATCAAGTAGTGACAAGAAGTTCAGACAGTAACAACATCAATCAAGTAGTGACAAGAAGTTCAGACAGTAACAACATCAATCAAGTAGTGACAAGAAGTTCAGACAGTAACAACATCAATCAAGTAGTGACAAGAAGATCAGACAGTAACAACATCAATCAAGTAGTGACAAGAAGATCAGACAGTAACAACATCAATCAAGTAGTGACAAGAAGATCAGGCAGTAACAACATCAATCAAGTAGTGACAAGAAGTTCAGACAGTAACAACATCAATCAAGTAGTGACAAGAAGTTCAGGCAGTAACAACATCAATCAAGTAGTGACAAGAAGTTCAGACAGTAACAACATCAATCAAGTAGTGACAAGAAGTCGTCAGAAGTTCAGACAGTAACAACATCAATCAAGTAGTGACAAGAAGATCAGACAGTAACAACATCAATCAAGTAGTGACAAGAAGATCAGACAGTAACAACATCAATCAAGTAGTGACAAGAAGTTCAGGCAGTAACAACATCAATCAAGTAGTGACAAGAAGTTCAGACAGTAACAACATCAATCAAGTAGTGACAAGAAGTCGTCAGAAGTTCAGACAGTAACAACATCAATCAAGTAGTGACAAGAAGATCAGACAGTAACAACATCAATCAAGTAGTGACAAGAAGTTCAGGCAGTAACAACATCAATCAAGTAGTGACAAGAAGTTCAGGCAGTAACAACATCAATCAAGTAGTGACAAGAAGATCAGGCAGTAACAACATCAATCTAGTAGTGACAAGAAATCGCTAGAAGTTCATACAGTAACAACATCAATCAAGTAGTGACAAGAAGTTCAGACAGTAACAACATCAATCAAGTAGTGACAAGAAGTTCAGACAGTAACAACATCAATCAAGTAGTAACAAGAAGATCAGACAGTAACAGCATCAATCAAGTAGTGACAAGAAGTTCAGACAGTAACAACATCAATCAAGTAGTAACAAGAAGTTCAGACAGTAACAACATCAATCAAGTAGTGACAAGAAGTTCAGACAGTAACAACATCAATCAAGTAGTAACAAGAAGATCAGACAGTAACAGCATCAATCAAGTAGTGACAAGAAGTTCAGACAGTAACAACATCAATCAAGTAGTAACAAGAAGATCAGACAGTAACAACATCAATCAAGCAGTAACAAGAAGTTCAGACAGTAACAACATCAATCAAGTAGTGACAAGAAGATCAGACAGTAACAGCATCAATCAAGTAGTGACAAGAAGTTCAGACAGTAACAACATCAATCAAGTAGTGACAAGAAGTTCAGACAGTAACAACATCAATCTAGTAGTGACAAGAAGTTCATACAGTAACAACATCAATCAAGTAGTGACAAGAAGTCGTCAGAAGTTCAGGCAGTAACAACATCAATCAAGTAGTGACAAGAAGTTCAGACAGTAACAACATCAATCAAGTAGTGACAAGAAGTTCAGACAGTAACAACATCAATCAAGTAGTGACAAAAAGTTCAGACAGTAACAACATGAATCAAGTAGTGACAAGAAGTTCAGACAGTAACAACATCAATCAAGTAGTGACAAGAAGATCAGGCAGTAACAACATTAATCAAGTAGTGACAAGAAGATCAGACAGTAACAACATCAATCAAGTAGTGACAAGAAGATCAGGCAGTAACAACATCAATCAAGTAGTGACAAGAAGATCAGGCAGTAACAACATCAATCAAGTAGTGACAAGAAGTTCAGACAGTAACAACATGAATCAAGTAGTGACAAGAAGTTCAGACAGTAACAACATCAATCAAGTAGTGACAAGAAGATCAGGCAGTAACAACATTAATCAAGTAGTGACAAGAAGATCAGGCAGTAACAACATCAATCAAGTAGTGACAAGAAGTTCAGACAGTAACAACATCAATCAAGTAGTGACAAGAAGTTCAGACAGTAACAACATCAATCAAGTAGTGACAAGAAGTTCAGACAGTAACAACATGAATCAAGTAGTGACAAGAAGTTCAGACAGTAACAACATCAATCAAGTAGTGACAAGAAGATCAGGCAGTAACAACATTAATCAAGTAGTGACAAGAAGATCAGGCAGTAACAACATCAATCAAGTAGTGACAAGAAGATCAGGCAGTAACAACATCAATCAAGTAGTGACAAGAAGATCAGGCAGTAACAACATCAATCAAGTAGTGACAAGAAGTTCAGACAGTAACAACATCAATCAAGTAGTGACAAGAAGTTCAGACAGTAACAACATCAATCAAGTAGTGACAAGAAGTTCAGACAGTAACAACATCAATCAAGTAGTGACAAGAAGATCAGGCAGTAACAACATTAATCAAGTAGTGACAAGAAGATCAGGCAGTAACAACATCAATCAAGTAGTGACAAGAAGATCAGGCAGTAACAACATCAATCAAGTAGTGACAAGAAGATCAGGCAGTAACAACATCAATCAAGTAGTGGCAAGAAGTTCAGACAGTAACAGCATCAATCAAGTAGTGGCAAGAAGTTCAGACAGTAACAACATCAATCAAGTAGTGACAAGAAGTCGCTAGAAGTTCAGGCAGTAACAACATCAATCAAGTAGTGACAAGAAGTTCAGACAGTATTAACATCAATCAAGTAGTAACAAGAAGTCGTCAGAAGTTCAGGCAGTAACAACATCAATCAAGTAGTGACAAGAAGTTCAGACAGTAACAACATCAATCAAGTAGTGACAAGAAGTTCAGACAGTAACAACATCAATCAAGTAGTGACAAGAAGTTCATACAGTAACAACATCAATCAAGTAGTGACAAGAAGTTCAGACAGTAACAACATCAATCAAGTAGTGACAAGAAGTTCAGACAGTAACAACATCAATCAAGTAGTGACAAGAAGTTCAGACAGTAACAACATCAATCAAGTAGTGACAAGAAGATCAGACAGTAACAACATCAATCAAGTAGTGACAAGAAGATCAGACAGTAACAACATCAATCAAGTAGTGACAAGAAGATCAGGCAGTAACAACATCAATCAAGTAGTGACAAGAAGTTCAGACAGTAACAACATCAATCAAGTAGTGACAAGAAGTTCAGGCAGTAACAACATCAATCAAGTAGTGACAAGAAGTTCAGACAGTAACAACATCAATCAAGTAGTGACAAGAAGTCGTCAGAAGTTCAGACAGTAACAACATCAATCAAGTAGTGACAAGAAGATCAGACAGTAACAACATCAATCAAGTAGTGACAAGAAGATCAGACAGTAACAACATCAATCAAGTAGTGACAAGAAGTTCAGGCAGTAACAACATCAATCAAGTAGTGACAAGAAGTTCAGACAGTAACAACATCAATCAAGTAGTGACAAGAAGTCGTCAGAAGTTCAGACAGTAACAACATCAATCAAGTAGTGACAAGAAGATCAGACAGTAACAACATCAATCAAGTAGTGACAAGAAGTTCAGGCAGTAACAACATCAATCAAGTAGTGACAAGAAGTTCAGGCAGTAACAACATCAATCAAGTAGTGACAAGAAGATCAGGCAGTAACAACATCAATCTAGTAGTGACAAGAAATCGCTAGAAGTTCATACAGTAACAACATCAATCAAGTAGTGACAAGAAGTTCAGACAGTAACAACATCAATCAAGTAGTGACAAGAAGTTCAGACAGTAACAACATCAATCAAGTAGTAACAAGAAGATCAGACAGTAACAGCATCAATCAAGTAGTGACAAGAAGTTCAGACAGTAACAACATCAATCAAGTAGTAACAAGAAGTTCAGACAGTAACAACATCAATCAAGTAGTGACAAGAAGTTCAGACAGTAACAACATCAATCAAGTAGTAACAAGAAGATCAGACAGTAACAGCATCAATCAAGTAGTGACAAGAAGTTCAGACAGTAACAACATCAATCAAGTAGTAACAAGAAGATCAGACAGTAACAACATCAATCAAGCAGTAACAAGAAGTTCAGACAGTAACAACATCAATCAAGTAGTGACAAGAAGATCAGACAGTAACAGCATCAATCAAGTAGTGACAAGAAGTTCAGACAGTAACAACATCAATCAAGTAGTGACAAGAAGTTCAGACAGTAACAACATCAATCTAGTAGTGACAAGAAGTTCATACAGTAACAACATCAATCAAGTAGTGACAAGAAATCGCTAGAAGTTCATACAGTAACAACATCAATCAAGTAGTAACAAGAAGTTCAGGCAGTAACAACATCAATCAAGTAGTGACAAGAAGATCAGACAGTAACAACATCAATCAAGTAGTGACAAGAAGTTCAGACAGTAACAACATCAATCAAGTAGTGACAAGAAGATCAGACAGTAACAACATCAATCAAGTAGTGACAAGAAGTTCAGGCAGTAACAACATCAATCAAGTAGTGACAAGAAGATCAGACAGTAACAACATCAATCAAGTAGTGACAAGAAGTCGTCAGAAGTTCAGACAGTGACAACATCAATCAAGTAGTAACAAGAAGTTCAGGCAGTAACAACATCAATCAAGTAGTGACAAGAAGTTCAGACAGTAACAACATCAATCAAGTAGTGACAAGAAGTTCAGACAGTAACAACATCAATCAAGTAGTGACAAGAAGTTCAGACAGTAACAACATCAATCAAGTAGTGACAAGAAGTTCAGACAGTAACAACATCAATCAAGTAGTGACAAGAAGTTCAGACAGTAACAACATCAATCAAGTAGTGACAAGAAGTTCAGACAGTAACAACATCAATCAAGTAGTGACAAGAAAACGTTGGAAATGACCAGGCCACGTTCTACGAATGGAACGAACAGGGCATCCCCACCTGGGCATTAACATGGACACCACCAAGCAAACGAAGAAGTGGCAGAGCATTGGGGACATGGCGACGAACCATACTTGATGAAATGTTAGAGGCTGGCAAGTCCTGGCGAGAGTTGTCCGCTCCAGACCGGATTTTGTAGAGATCGCTTGTGAGTGCCTAAACTGCGACCTAATTCAATGGATTAATAAGAAGAAAATGACATGTAATGACATTTATTATCAACTTTGTGACATTTATTATCAACCTTGTGACATTTATTATCAACTTTGTGACATTTATTATCAACTTTGTGACATTTATTATCAACCTTGTGACATTTATTATCAACTTTGTGACATTTATTATCAACTTTGTGACATTTATTATCAACTTTGTGACATATATTATCAACCTTGTGACATTTATTATCAACTTTGTGACATTTATTATCAACTTTGTGACATTTATTATCAACTATGAGTGTCGTCTCCGCATCGAAGGTTAGCACCCACGGAAAGCCATTCCGCTCTGTCTCTTGCTTTAATGGTGCAGGTTGTCATTGGTTGACTTGTCCATCCTTTGATGTTACTCGACCATGTTGGTCTTGGTCTGCCTCTTTTAACTTGTATTTTCCCCTTCCAAGATTACTTTTAGTAAACTGTTGTGTCTTTTAACATAGCCCAAAAATCGCATTTGTCTTCTTTGAATTGTGTTTAGTAGTTCTCTTTTCATTTTTAGTTGTTTTAAGACTTCATCGTTTGTTTTCTTTTCGTTGCATCCAATTCTTTCTATTTTTCCAATAAATCCACATTTCAAAGGTTTCAATTTTCTTTTCTGTTTTCTTGTCTAATGTCCATGTTTCTGCACCATATAGGAATATTGAGACGCTATAACATTTTGCTATTCTTAGTTTTAGCCCTGGTGTTATTTGTTTTAATGTTAGTATGTTCTTCATGACATTAAAATTACTTTTTGCCATTCCTATTCTTTTGTTTATTTCAGTTGTACATTTTCCATCACTGGTTATAGTATGACCAAGGTAGTTATAGTTCTGAACTGTCTCCAGGTCTATTCCTTTAACTTTAATATACACCTGTGGATTGTGAGTATTATCTTAATAAAGAATCTAAACTAAACTAAACTAAACTAAATTAAACTAAACTAAATTAAACTAAACTAAATTAAACTAAACTAAACTAAACTAAACTAAACTAAACTAAATTAAACTAAACTAAACTAAATTAAACTAAACTAAACTAAACTAAACTAAATTAAACTAAATTAAACTAAACTAAATTAAACTAAACTAAATTAAACTAAACTAAACTAAACTAAACTAAACTATGACTGCCTCCTCCAGATGCTGATGTTATCACAGAACGCCATCATTGAGGCTTGTGTTGTCAACATTCTACTAAAGAACCACATTTCTGTAGCGGCCACAGATTTTCTTGTCTGTTGTCCCATTTGTCAGGATCCTCCCTTCCATATCAAGACTTGCTCGTCACAACGCACAAGACATCTTCCCTCCCTTGACAGAGAGAAGGGTTACGCAATAAATGTTGTTTTCTATTTGCTGTTGCATTTCCGTTGATGAATTCAACAACATGTTTCAGGGAATGCTCGTCACTGTGGGGTGACTAGTTTCTCTGATAGTTCAAAACTATAGGTTACAATCTGCTCCAATCTCAGATTCGGTCGATTTATCTTGCCACACATTTTTCTTTCTTCTTCTTTTTCCTCCTCCTCTCTCTCTCCTGTTCTTCCTCATCTTATTCATCGACCCCTCCCTCCTTCTTTTTCTTCTCTTACCTTCCTGCTTCCCCTCTTCCTCTTTCTTCACATTTTTCCTGTTCCCCTCCTCTTCCTCACCTTCTCTCCTCCTTCTGCCCCTCCTCCACTTTTTCATCTTCATCATCCAAAACTCACCTAATCTCACACAGTTCAACAAACTCATTCACCAAAAACTCATCATCTTCATCATCCAAAACTCACCTTATCTCACACAGTTCAACAAACTCATTCACCAAAAACTCATCATCTTCATCATCCAAAACTCACCTTATCTCACACAGTTCAACAAACTCATTCACCAAAAACTCATCATCTTCATCATCCAAAACTCACCTTATCTCACACACTTCAACAAACTCATTCACCAAAAACTCATCATCTTCATCATCCAAAACTCACCTTATCTCACACAGTTCAACAAACTCATTCACCAAAAACTCATCATTTCCCCCCTATTCTTAACACCAGAAACTCACACTCTCACACATCCACCTTTAGTTTCTCCCAAAACCCACCTAATTTTCCACATTCTCTGTCAGACTAAAGGGGGCTGCGATAGCTCACTGGTTAGTCAACTGGACTACAAAGGACAAGGGGTAGGGTTCAATCCCAACCGATGGCTTCCCGGTTCACCCAGCCTTTAATGGGTACCGGATTTTTTTCTGGGAAAGTGACGCGACACGGGCGTAATACCGACCACATTACCCTAAATATCATGTGCCGAAGATCTGTAAAATGTATGGTCACTAACACCATATTCCCTATACGCCACTTGGCGTGACGGGGGTACTTTACTTTTTTTACTCTGTCACACTAAGCCCACCTAACTTCCTGAATACTTTTCCAACCAAAAACCACCTTACCTTCCAATTACTATTACTCATCAAAACCGCATCTAATTTCCCACATTTTTTACATTAACTCCCAATTTTACAAAAAAACAACCTTATTTCCTCCCAATTTTCATACACTAAAAACCCACCTTATAGTTATTAGCTCAAAACCCACATTTCCCCCATATTTCTGATACACACCTCTGCCCCCCTTTTGCCCTTCATCTTTATTTATCCAAAACCACAATGACATCACCAGGACGTTCCCGAGCTGTCATCGTAACCCTATTCTGTAGTCATGAGTCCACATGTCATCGTAACCCTATTCTGTAGTCATGAGTCCACACGTCATCGTAACCCTATTCTGTAGTCATGAGTCCACATGTCATCGTAACCCTTAACCCTATTCTGTAGTAATGAGTCCACATGTCATCGTAACCCTATTCTGTAGTAATGAGTCCACATGTCATCGTAACCCTATTCTGTAGTCATGAGTCCACATGTCATCGTAACCCTATTCTGTAGTCATGAGTCCACATGTCATCGTAACCCTATTCTGTAGTCATGAGTCCACGCGAAAGACATCGCCAATGATAGCTATCTTTTTAGGTTGCTTAGTTGGCCGTGTGCTCTAGAGTTTGTTTCTTGTTGCAAGGCGCTGTGTCCAGGAGTACGGGTTCCATCCTGTTTCGGTCCGTCTATTATTCTTTGTTTTTGTTGTTGTTGATTATTTATGATTGTTTCCCCGAGTGCTGTACACCTCTTCCCCTGAAATGATTCGTTGATCTATCGCCCCGGAAGTCTCCCTCCATTATAATGTTCATTTTTTAAATTATTTGTCTCCACCTTGTTTCTCCTATTATCTTTTTTCATTAAAACCACTTTATCTCTCCCATGCATATAAAACCACCTTATATTCCGTTTATGTGTCTTGGAAGAATCACCTGATTTCTCGCACTTCTTTATTCTCCTTCACATATCCACCTTATCTCCCCCATCAATATCCACACGAAATATCAATAAACACATCAAAATACAAACATCATAAAAACGAGCGCCCAAAACAGGAAAAGCATCACCTGCTTGCAATGCCGTCAGTGTCGTCCATCTATACATCCGCCATCATTCATCACGTGACATGCACACAAACTGATGACGTTAACAACCACTGGAATAATCCGCGTCAGTCCCGTGCCCTCAACGGCACACGCCCTGGCCTCGTGGCCTTGACCTGTCTCTCAAATAAAGTTGGGTTCCCAGCTCGTGGAGAAATCGATGACGTCATATTTTAGTGCCCCATTTATGAATAATTAAGTTGATCTACTGCTAACTGCGCGCGCATTGTCACGTGATTCGATAACCTTGTTTAGACAAACATGCCCGGGGAATCAGAAACAGAAACTTAATGCCCAGGGCATAAATGACTCGTCTTTGAAGTTTTGGGGCATAATTTATTTTAGAAATATTATTCTGCGCTCACACTCTGACGTCAGCATGGCCGCGTTTTAAATAGGACTCCGAATAGTCTGGACATGTTGATACTTCTATGAAAGTTGTCCTGGGTGTCCGTCACGACAAACTATGAGGCTGTCTTCGCTTCCTGAAATCAGATAGGCGGCCGATCTATATCTTCGTCCACTACAGACGTCAAATTGTCATTTTATTACTTTCTCCGGGGTTTTAGATTGATAGCAGATTTTTATCATTTTTGACTTGATGACGTCAACCTGTCCGCAAAAAGTGCACTTTTGTTTCTTTCGCCGTCAAATTGACGGTCAAACTTCGTTGTCATCTTTATGACGTCAAATTGACGGTCAAACTTCGTTGTCATCTTTATGACGTCAAATTGACGGTCAAACTTCGTTGTCATCTTTATGACGTCAAATTGACGGTCAAACTTCGTTGTCATCTTTATGACGTCAAATTGACGGTCAAACTTCGTTGTCATCTTTATGACGTCAAATTGACGGTCAAACTTCGTTGTCATCTTTATGACGTCAAATTGACGGTCAAACTTCGTTGTCATCTTTATGACGTCAAATTGACGCTTAAACTTCGTTGTCATCTTTATGACGTCAAATTGACGCTTAAACTTCGTTGTCATCTTTATGACGTCAAATTGACGCTTAAACTTCGTTATCATCTTTATGACGTCAAATTGACGGTCAAACTTCGTTGTCATCTTCAGGACGTCAAACTGACGGTCAAACTTCGTTGTCATCTTTATGACGTGAAACTGACGGTCAAACTTCGTTGTCATATTTATGACGTCAAATTGACGGTCAAACTTCGTTGTCATCTTTATGACGTCAAATTGACGGTCAAACTTCGTTGTCATCTTCAGGACGTCAAACTGACGGTCAAACATCGTTGTCATCTTTCTGACGTCAAATTGACGGTTAAACATCGTTGTCATCTTTCTGACGTCAAATTGACGGTTAAACATCGTTGTCATCTTTCTGACGTCAAATTGATGGTCAAACAACATTCCTATCTACTTAAATCTACAACCAACCGTCAAAACGCCCACCCATCCATCCACCCACCAACACATCTATCCATCCACCAACCCACCAATCCCTCGATCCATCCATACATCGATTCATCATCTATCCATACATCCATCCATCCATCCACCGAACTATCTATTCATCCATCCATCTGTCCACACATTCATCCATCCACCCATCATCTGTCCTTCCATCCATCCATCTATAATTTATCCATCCATCATCTATCCATCCAACTATATATCCATATATCCATCCATTCCTCCATCCACCCGTCCATCCATCCATCCACCCATTCATCCAATCATCCAACATCCATCCATCTATATTGGTGTGCCAGGCAGCACAAACCCATCTTGTTCATCCTATGGTCGGATCTATCTCTCCAATATTGGCAGGTTCAGCCACGAGAGAAGCTGTTCAGTAAAACAACATCCAACATAAGACACGAATATTTGACCAAACTACTGACTTACCATGATTGTTTGCTACCAAACTACTGACTTATCATGATTGTTTGCTACCAAACTACTGACTTATCATGATTGTTTGCTACCAAACTACTGACTTATCATGATTGTTTGCTACCAAACTACTGACTTACCATGATTGTTTGCTACCAAACTACTGACTTATCATGATTGTTTGCTACCAAACTACTGAAACATCATGATTGCTTGCTATCAAACTACTGAAACATCATGATTGCTTGCTACCAAACTACTGAAACATCATGATTGCTTGCTACCAAACTACTGAAACATCATGATTGCTTGCTACCAAACTACTGAAACATCATGATTGCTTGCTACCAAACTACTGAAACATCATGATTGCTTGCTACCAAACTACTGACATATCATGATTGCTTGCTACCAAACTACTGAAACATCATGATTGCTTGTTACCAATCTACTAACATATCATGATTGCTTTCTACCAAGCTACTGACACTTGCTTGCTACCAACAGTCTGTCAAGGCCATGTTCATATCATCATGTGCCATACCGGTTGGGTAGGCGATCTTGTCCTCCCACAATCTTCTTTCTATCCACAGTACATCGTAACAGTTCTGTTGTTGACTGTTTTCCATGCCGTGACACCAAGTTATCCAGTGTCCCCTCTTTGTCGTCCATGATCTCTCTTTCCCTGTATTTTGCCAGCTATAACCAAGTATTGCAACGTTCATCATCTCATGTTGTCCTGAAATATCTCCATTGTCTCATTCTGATGTTATTTAGAAACTCTCTTTGAGTTGACTTCTTTGAGTTGACCTCTTTGAGTTGACCTCTTTGAGTTGACCTCTTGGATTGACCTCTTTGAGTTGACCTCTTTGAGTTGACCTTGGTCGTGCTGTCCAGGCAGCTCTCAACGATTTTGTGAGGAATGCCATCTCTGAGGCGTGTAATCGTTCTTTAAATCGTTTGTCCATGATTCACTCTCATAGGTTAGGATTGGCTATATATCATCATCATCATCATCATCAAGTACCGGGCCTGCTGGCGTAGGTGATCATGTCTCTCCACAACTTTCGATCTCGACAGTTATTTATCATTTCTGTTGTTGACCTTCTGCCAAGCCATTCTCTTAAGCTGTCTGGTATCTTTTCTCTTTGCTTCCCTCTATCTCTTCATCCCTCAATTTTCCTAATTGTTACAATATATTCCAGCTGTTCTCTTCTCATTACATGGCCAAAAAATGATGATTGTTTCTTCCTAATATTGGAAATTAGCTCTCTTTTTGCTTTGACCTCTCTCAGAACATTTTCATTACTCTTCTTAGCTGTCCATGGTATCACCATGGTTGTAAAACCACCGTCGTAACTTCTTTGTACAATCATGAATTGCCACAACTAAAAACCCTCGTTCGGTAGGGGACATCATGTGCTACAGGTGATACCCGATCGTCATCAAGCTACTGTAAGCAAAATAAAGATAAAACAAACTCTAAAGATAGGTACTTGGAATGTGAGAACACTCATGCAGAAGGGTAAACTAGAAAACATCATACAAGAAATGAAAAGAATGGGTTTACAATAACTGGGACTTTGCGAAATGAGATACACCGGATCAGGGGAGATGTATTCTGATAAACATAAAATAATCTATTCTGGAGGTACTGGCTATATATATATATATATAACTGTAAATGTCAAATTGTTTGTTTGCTGCTAGGATCATTATCAGTGCCCTCAAGACGAATCAATGGCTGCTTCTATTTCCTCCTCGAGAAAATCCGCCTGGCCTACGTGCACGAACTCCGTAGCACGGCCTGGAGTCCACGGTGTGGGTACATTTCTGTTGAAGATTTTGCCCCGGCAGCGGGCCGGTTTTTGACCTACTCTCCACGATTTCAACTGCCAAGGGTTCTTTAACGTGCGTGAGCGCACACGGGACCATTTCTACCACATATAGAAAAGAGCAACTTTCAACTATTTATACCACATATAGAAAAGAGAAACTTTCAACTATTTCTACCACATATAGAATAGGGCAACTTTCAACTATTTCTACCACATATAGAAAAGAGAAACTTTCAACTATTTCTACACATATAGAAAAGAGAAACTTTCAACTATTTCTACACATATAGAAAAGAGAAACTTTCAACTATTTCTACACATATAGAAAAGAGAAACTTTCAACTATTTCTACACATATAGAAAAGAGCAACTTTCAACTATTTCTACCACACATAAAAAAAAGAACATAAATGCAGAAATAAGACATGAAACTAAAAAAAGGCTATTGATCTAATGACCTTAGAAAGCGACGCTGGAATTACCTTGGCTACGTTACCAGAGTGGACGTCAGAAGGCTGCCTCACCAGGCACCAAATGGAGACCAGAAGGTAAAAGAAAACGAGGACGACAGAAAGAAACCCTGGGTAGAACCATCATCAAAGAGAGCACAGATATGGGTCTCAGAAACAGGCAAAAACTAAAACAGGTTGTGTCTGACCGTCAGACGTGGACAACTTTGACTTTTGCCCTAGCACTGTTTTCGGCCTAAATGGATAATCAATCAATCAATCAATCAATCAATCAATCAATCAATCAATCAATCAATCAATCAGTCAGTCAATCAATCAATCAATCAATCAATCAATCAATCAATCAATCAAATTTATGGTACTAAAAATGTAATTGTCTCGCTCATCCTAGATGTAGTAGAGTTGGCCTTTATTTCTTTGTTCGTTTGTGTTCTCGTTTTCTGGAAAGGCCGGATGTTGGCCGAAACGTTAGTATTTTGTTGTGTTCCTGGTTTGTAAAGCTGTCACCATACCTGGTAGGAGTGTACGTTACAGCCCACTACTGGCTCCTGCTACCAGCTTTACCGCAGCCCTGCAGTTATTTATCTGTTCGCTTCTAGTACAAGACTCGAAATAAGGAAACAAACGAATCGTCTACCTTTCTCTTCTCTGATCTACAACAGCCTCCATCAAGGAAATAGAGAAGCTTGTATCATTATATCCTTTCTTGTCTGTCCGTTGTTCTGTTCTCTGTTGTTCTGTTCTCCGTTGTTCTGTTCTCTGTTTGATCTACAACAGCCTCCATCAAGGAAATAGAGAAGCTTGTATCATTATATCCTTTCTTGTCTGTCCGTTGTTCTGTTCTCTGTTGTTCTGTTCTCCGTTGTTCTGTTCTCTGTTTGATCTACAACAGCCTCCATCAAGGAGATAGAGAAGCTTGTATCATTATATCCTTTCTTGTCTGTCCGTTGAAGGTGATAATTGCTGTTCAGTTGATACCAGAGCGAGCTGCACTGTCCGGCTGTTTAATAAACTAGCGCCAGTGAAAGTGTCTCACACAAACGGAAGCTTTCATTAGACCAATCACCCGTGTTTGTTTTGTCCCCTTGGAACAGGGGAGATAATGAAGTGTTTGCTAGTATTGACCTGTGGGTTAAGGTTCTTGCTTTTATTTTCTTTGTTTACACGATTGTGTGTGTGTGTGTGGTGTATGTGTGAGTGTTTATATATATAGCCAGTGGTGATTGTGTGAGTATATGTGTACGTGAGTTCGTGTATGTGTTTGTTTGTGATGTCACTTGAGTCAATGTCTTCAGCGATCATTCAATAGCTTTTCTTCTGCGTCACGGGGAATGTTGAAGAACAAGAAGAAGATTGGGAACAATATAAAGAACAAGTACAAGAGATCAGGAACAAGATTAAAAATAAGATCAAGAAGAAGAACAGAAAGAAGAAGGAAGGAACAAGAAGAAGAAACAACAAGAAACAACAAGAAAGAAGAAAGAAAAGAAAAGCAAGAAGAAGAAACAACAAGAAACAAGAAGAAGAAACAACAAGAAACAAGAAGAAGAAACAACAAAAAACAAAAAGAAGAAACAACAAGAAACAAGTAGAATAAACAACAAGAAACAAGAAGAAGAAAAAACAAGAAACAAGAAGAAGAAACAACAAGAAACAAGAAGAAGAAACAACAAAAAACAAAAAGAAGAAACAACAAGAAGCAAGTAGAAGAAACAACAGGAAACAAGAAGAAGAAACAACAAGAAACAAGAAGAAGAAACAACAAAAAACAAGAAGGAAAAGAAAAAGCAAGAAGAAGAAACAACAAGAAACAAGAAGAAGAAACAAGAAACAAGAGGAAGAAAGAAGGAACAAGAAGAAGAAAGAAGGAACAAGAAGAAGAAACAAGGAACAAGGAACAAGAAGAAGAAAGAAGAATGAAAAGAAAAAGCAAGAAGAAGAAACAAGAAGGAAAAGAAAAAGCAAGAAGAAGAAACAAGAAGGAAAAGAAAAAGGTCACGATGATGAGGAATAACTAAAGTAAGAAACATGAGGAAGAAAAAAGAGGAGGAAAAGAAAATATGACAAAGAAACGTGGGAAAAGAAGAAGAAAATGACAAAATAGAATATAAATCAGGAGGAAGAAAAACAAAGATGAAGAAGAAAAAGGTGTGGAGAAGAAAATAGAGGAAGAAGAGGTAGAAGAAAGAAAAAGAAGAGAAAAAAGAAAATGATGAAACAAGAAGATTAGCAAGAACGAAGAAAACAGAAAATGATGAAACAAGAAGATTAGCAAGAACGAAGAAAAAAGAAAATGATGAAACAAGAAGATTAGCAAGAACGAAGAAAAAAGAAAATGATGAAACAAGAAGATTAGCAAGAACGAAGAAAAAGAAAATGATGAAACAAGAAGATTAGCAAGAACGAAGAAAAAAGAAAATGATGAAACAAGAAGATTAGCAAGAACGAAGAAAAAAGAAAATGATGAAACAAGAAGATTAACAAGAACGAAGAAAAAAGAAAATGATGAAACAAGAAGATTAGCAAGAACGAAGAAAAAAGAAAATGATGAAACAAGAAGATTAGCAAGAACGAAGAAAAAAGAAAATGATGAAACAAGAAGATTAGCAAGAACGAAGAAAAAAGAAAATGATGAAACAAGAAGATTAGCAAGAACGAAGAAAAAAGAAAATGATGAAACAAGAAGATTAGCAAGAACGAAGAAAAAAGAAAATGATGAAACAAGAAGATTAGCAAGAACGAAGAAAAAAAAATGAAAAAATCACGTCGTCTCCGGTGGCGTGTCCATAATTTATTAACCATTGACTCATTGTTGGCTAAGGTGGCCAGCATAACGCCAAGATTGTGTCATTTCCAGGGGCAGAAAAATCACATTTACAGCTGTATAAGGTCTAGAAACCGGTGATGAAGATCAAAGGCAATCGCTTGTCCTAAGTTGTTCTGTTCACTAGCCACTGAACCACTAGGTCTTTCTGCTTCGTGCCTGTTCATGAAGAGGTGGACTCAAATCGCGATTCTTCTGGATTTTACTTGAAAACTCAAGTCCAAAGCACACCAGCTTACAGATAACAGCCCCGAAGCTCAGACGCTTCCTCAACGACTATGCCGATTCGCCTGCCATTCTTCTCATTTGGCGACAGACCCCATCCTTGTCTCATTAAATCGTTTCTACAAACAGCCGGAAACATATTTCCAAGCCCGGAATATCCCGGAAAAAGCTGTCAGCCTTTCATCATCCTAGTCTGTGTATGCCCAGGACGTATACATATTTACCCATACAATCCAATTAAGGCAGCTGGGGTCTACAGCCCCTCCCCTGAAGCCTGGGTTTACTCAATGCATAATGATTCACTCGTTAGAAGGGGGACAACTCGCGCCCGCCTCGGTCTGTGACATGTTTGGTAATCCAGTCTTTGTTGACGCGAGTTCTACGGACTCATTCTTGCTGCATCTTCTTCATGTCGCCTCGTTTGGGTAAAAAAAAGGGGGGGGGGGGGGGGTTCGTTAGCAACACAGACATTCTACAGACATGGCTTCATAAAACGACCGAATAGCCAGCCCTTCCTTCCGTCCTTCCTTCCGTCCTTCCTTTCTCTCTTCCTTCCTTCTTTCCTTCCTTCCTTCCTTTCTTTCTTTCTCCCTTCCTTCTTTTTTTTCCTTCCTTCCTTCATTCATTCATTCTTTCTAACAGATTCGTTTCTATATATTCTTTCTTTCTTTCTTTCTTTCCTTCTTTCTTTCTTTCTTTTTTTCCTACTTTCAGTTTCGATTCTTTATATTCATTTCTTCCTTCCGTCATTCATTCTTTCTAACAGATTCGTTTCTTTCTCTCTTTCTTTCCTTCCTTCTTTCTTTCTTTTTTATTTCTTTCTTTATTTTTTTCTTACTTTATTTCTTTGAGTTTTGTTTCTCTATAGCTATTCCTTCCTTCCTTCTTTCATTCTTTCTTACAGATTCATTTCTTTATATTTCTTCTTTCTTTCTTTTTTCTTTCTTTCTTTCTTTCTTTCTTTCTTTCTTCCGTTCTTTCTTTCTTCCGTTCTTTCTTTCATTTTAGTTTCTCTATATCCATTCCTGCATTCTTTCATTCTTTCCTACAGATTAGTTTCTCTATATCCATTCCTGCATTCTTTCATTCTTTCCTACAGATTAGTTTCTCTATATCCATTCCTGCATTCTTTCATTCTTTCCTACAGATTAGTTTCTGTATATTTCGTTCTTCCTTCAACTGTAACCTGCTCCTAATAACCGCACTCGGTGCCGTGTTAAGCACCTATCCGCCGCTCGTAAACACCGCCATTAGTACAGCTTGTCCCTAGCTCACACTTCATAGTCTTTCTCATGTTGATCTCGTCCAGAGTTTCCAGGTTTGTGGCTATACATTTTTCTAATAAATGTTAGCCGGTTAGCGGCCATTTTTATACTACTTTAGATTTTCAGCTACTAAGGTTCTTTAACGTGAGCGGGACGCACACGGGGCTTCCTTTTGTGGTTATTCGAGGGGATGGAAACATCGGAACTCAGTACTCACATACCAAGAGAGGGCGATTCCAACTCGAGATGTGCATATTCAGGGACTGATATCTTACCTCTAGACCACCTTGAGGGAATTCTCTGTCACAGACCAGTGCTGAGATATAAGGATGTTTGCAGGACTTCCTTGAGGAAATTCTCAAATGGAAGATGGAAGCAGAGATGAAGATGATGGGGAAGATGTAAGCAGAGATGAAGATGATGGGGAAGATGGAAGCAGAGATGAAGATGATGGGGAAGATGGAAGCAGAGATGGAGATGATGGGGAAGATGGAAGCAGAGATGAAGATGATGGGGAAGATGGAAGCAGAGATGAAGATGATGGGGAAGATGGAAGCAGAGATGACGATGATGGGGAAGATGGAAGCAGAGATGAAGATGATGGGGAGGATGGAAGCAGAGATGAAGATAATGGGGAAGATGGAAGCAGAGATGACGATGATGGGGAAGATGGAAGCAGAGATGAAGATGATGGGAAGATGGAAGCAGAGATGACGATGATGGGGAAGATGGAAGCAGAGATGAAGATGATGGGGAAGATGGAAGCAGAGATGAAGATGATGGGGAAGATGGAAGCAGAGATGAAGATGATGGGGAAGATGGAAGCAGAGATGACGATGATGGGGAAGATGGAAGCAGAGATGAAGATGATGGGGAGGATGGAAGCAGAGATGAAGATGATGGGGAAGATGGAAGCAGAGATGACGATGATGGGGAAGATGGAAGCAGAGATGAAGATGATGGGGAAGATGGAAGCAGAGATGACGATGATGGGGAAGATGGAAGCAGAGATGAAGATGATGGGGAAGATGGAAGCAGAGATGACGATGATGGGGAAGATGGAAGCAGAGATGACGATGATGGGGAAGATGGAAGCAGCGATAAAATGATGGGGAAGATGGAAGCAGAGATGAAGATGATGGGGAAGATGGAAGCAGAGATGACGATGATGGGGAAGATGGAAGCAGAGATGAAGATGATGGGGAAGATGGAAGCAGAGATGAAGATGATGGGGAAGATTGAAGCAGAGATGAAGATGATGGGGAAGATGGAAGCAGAGATGACGATGATGGGGAAGATGGAAGCAGAGATGAAGATGATGGGGAAGATGGAAGCAGCGATAAAATGATGGGGAAGATGGAAGCAGAGATGAAGATGATGGGGAGGATGGATGCAGAGATGAAGATGATGGGGAGGATGGATGCAGAGATGAAGATGATGGGGAAGATGGAAGCAGAGATAAAATGATGGGGAAGATGGAAGCAGAGATGAAGATGATGGGAAGATGGAAGCAGAGATGAAGATGATGGGGAAGATGGAAGCAGAGATGAAGATGATGGGGAGGATGGATGCAGAGATGAAGATGATGGGGAAGATGGAAGCAGAGATAAAATGATGGGGAAGATGGAAGCAGAGATGAAGATGATGGGGAGGATGGATGCAGAGATGAAGATGATGGGGAGGACGGATGCAGAGATGAAGATGATGGGGAAGATGGAAGCAGAGATAAAATGATGGGGAAGATGGAAGCAGAGATGAAGATGATGGGGAAGATGGAAGCAGAGATGAAGATGATGGGGAAGATGGAAGCAGAGATGAAGATGATGGGGAGGATGGATGCAGAGATGAAGATGATGAGGAGGATGGAAGCAGAGATGAAGATGATGGGGAAGATGGAAGCAGAGATGAAAATGATGGGGAAGATGGAAGCAGAGATGAAGATGATGGGGAAGATGGAAGCAGAGATGAAGATGATGGGGAGGATAGAAGCAGAGATGAAGATGATGGGGAAGATGGAAGCAGAGATGAAGATGATGGGGAGGATGGAAGCAGAGATGAAGATGATGGGGAAGATGGAAGCAGAGATGAAAATGATGGGGAAGATGGAAGCAGAGATGAAGATGATGGGGAAGATGGAAGCAGAGATGAAGATGATGGGGAGGATAGAAGCAGAGATGAAGATGATGGGGAAGATGGAAGCAGAGATGAAGATGATGGGGAAGACTTGGAACGATCTTAAGAGAATGACAAGAAACAGAACAGCTTAGAAAGTGTTTGTTGTAGACCTATGCTCCACAGGTAGCTGAAAGTGTTTGTTGTAGACCTATGCTCCACAGGTAGCTGAAAGTGTTTGTTGAAGATCTGCGCTCCACATGGAGCTGAAAGTGTTTGTTGTAGACCTATGCTCCACAGGTAGCTGAAAGTGTTTGTTGAAGACCTATGCTTCACAGGGAGCTGAAAGTGTTTGTTGTAGACCTATGCTCCACAGGTAGCTGAAAGTGTTTGTTGAAGACCTATGCTTCACGGGGAGCTGAAAGTGTTTGTTGAAGACCTGCGCTCCACATGGAGCTGAAAGTGTTTGTTGAAGACCTGCGCTCCACATGGAGCTGAAAGTGTTTGTTGAAGACCTGCGCTCCACATGGAGCTGAAAGTGTTTGTTGAAGACCTATGCTCCACATGGAGTTGAAAGTGTTTATTGTAGACCTATGCTCCACAGGTAGCTGAAAGTGTTTGTTGAAGACCTATGCTTCACGGGGAGCTGAAAGTGTTTGTTGAAGACCTATGCTCCACAGGTAGCTGAAAGTGTTTGTTGAAGTCCTATGCTTCACGGGGAGCTGAAAGTGTTTGTTGAAGACCTATGCTCCACAGGTAGCTGAAAGTGTTTGTTGAAGACCTATGCTTCACGGGGAGCTGAAAGTGTTTGTTGAAGACCTATGCTCTACAGGTAGCTGAGAGTGTTTGTTGAAGTCCTATGCTTCACGGGGAGCTGAAAGTGTTTGTTGAAGACCTATGCTCCACATGGAGCTGAAAGTGTTTGTTGAAGACCTATGCTCCACAGGGAGATGAAAGTGTTTGTTGAAGACCTATGCTCCACAGGGAGCTGAAAGTGTTTGTTGAAGACCTATGCTCCACAGGGAGCTGAAAGTGTTTGTTGAAGTCCTATGCTTCACGGGGAGCTGAGAGGTAGAGATAAGGAATAAGGGAAGGTTAATAATTAGTTTCAGTAACTAACAGCTGATGACATGATTAATGTATGTCGTAATATGGTTTAGTTTCAGTAACTAACAGCTGATGACATGATTAATGTATGTCGGAATATGGTTTAGATTCAGTAACTAACAGCTGATGACATGATTAATGTAGGTCGGAATATGGTTTAGTTTTAGTAACTAACAGCTGATGACATGATTAATGTAGGTCGGAATATGGTTTAGTTTCAGTAACTAACAGCTGATGACATGATTAATGTAGGTCGGAATATGGTTTAGTTTCAGTAACTAACAGCTGATGACATGATTAATGTAGGTCGGAATATGGTTTAGATTCAGTAACTAACAGCTGATGACATGATTAATGTAGGTCGGAATATGGTTTAGTTTCAGTAACTAACAGCTGATGACATGATTAATGTAGGTCGGAATATGGTTTAGTTTCAGTAACTAACAGCTGATGACATGATTAATGTAGGTCGGAATATGGTTTAGTTTCAGGAACTAACAACTGATTATATGGTTAATGTATGTCGAAATATGGTTTAGTTTTAGTAACTAACAGCTTATGATATGGTTAATGTATGTTGTTAGGGTCATGCCAGGCCGCCGTATCTTCAAACAACAAAATACGATAAGACCGGCTGAAACAAGCATCCCTAGATTGTAATCGCATTCGACTTGTAACCGTAAATAAATGTCTTTTTTTTAAATTTTGTTTTCATTATTTTCCGCTAGTTATCGTTGCCGCTGGTGTTATGCGCTTATTGTTATGATTATTATATGGCTTTTGGCGTCTTGACAGAGTGTTGGTAGCAAGCAATCATGGTAAGCAAGTAGTTCGGTAACATATGAATGTCTAACGTTGGATGTTGTTTTACTGAACAGCTTTCTCTCGTCGCTAAATCTTCCAATTTCGGATAGACAGATTCGAAAATAGACCGAACAAGATGTATTCGTGGTGCTTGGCCTTGTTTCCTTTCTCCTGCGACTTTTATCTTCCGAATTTGGTATCATCACTGCCTCGAAAGTTGCTGTGACATTTTAAAAAAAATATTTTTATTCCCCGTGTGCTACGATGTGCAGCCAGATTTTCTCAGTTTCTTTAACTGATAGAGAATTCCCTCAAGGAAGCCCTGCAAACATCCTTATATCTCAGCACTGGTCTGCCCTTTGGTCTCTTTCCGGCCCTAAGTTCGCCATACAATATTTGTTTGAGAATACGATTGATTATTATTTTTGCCATATGACCCAGCCACCTTAGGCTACGACCCCTAAGTGTTGCCATGATGGATGGGAGTTTGGCTCGTTGTAAGACATTAGAGTTGGTTACTTTGTCCTGCCATTTGATGTTCATAATCTTGCGAAGCCATCGCACATGAAAGTTGTTTAACCTTCTCTCCCACCCTGTATAGGTCGTCCAAGTTTCTGATCCGTATAGAATTGTTCTAACAAATATATGATTGCCTGCTTGACAGCATGACCAAAATTATGATAACCTGCTTGACAACATGACCAAATATGTGATTACCTGCTTGACAACATGACAAAATATGTGATTACCTGCCTGGCAACATGACCAAATATGTGATTACCTGCCTGACAACATGACCAAATATGTGATTACCTGCCTGACAACATGACCAAATATGTGATTACCTGCCCGACAAAATGACCAAATATGTGATTACCTCCCTTGCAACATGACCAAATATGTGATTACCTGCCTGACAACATGACCAAATATGTGATTACCTGCTTGACAACATGACCAAATATGTGATTACCTGCCTGACAACATGACCAAATATGTGATTACCTCCCTTGCAACATGACCAAATATGTGATTACCTGCCTGACAACATGACCAAATATGTGATTACCTGCTTGACAACATGATCAAATATGTGATTACTTGCTTGATAACATGATCAAATATGGGATTACCTGCTTGATAACATGATCAAATATGTGATTACCTGCTTGATAACATGATCAAATATGTGATTACCTGCCTGACAATATGTTCAAATATGTGATTACCTGCCTGACAACATGACCAAATATGTGATTACCTGCTTGACAACATGATCAAATATGTGATTACCTGCCTGACAATATGTTCAAATATGTGATTACCTGCCTGACAACATGACCAAATATGTGATTACCTGCCTGACAACATGATCAAATATGTGATTACCTGCTTGACAACATGACCAAATATGTGATTACCTGCTTGACAACATGACCAAATATATGATTACCTGCCTGACAACCTGTCCAAATATGGGATTACCTGCTTGACAACATGTCCAAATATGTGATTACCTGCTTGACAACATGACCAAATATGTGATTACCTGCTTGACAACATGACCAAATATGTGATTAACTGCTTGACAACATGACCAAATATGTGATTAACTGCTTGACAACATGACCAAATATGTGATTACCTGCTTGACAACATGACCAAATATGTGATTAACTGCTTGACAACATGACCAAATATGTGATTAACTGCTTGACAACATGACCAAATATGTGATTTCATTTCTTATCAAATCCTCAGGTCGCTGTCTGGACATTCACCGGAGATACATTCCAGGCGAAATCTCGCTACAGATCAGCGGATGCATTCTCTGAATTAATCCATAAAACGTGGATGCCATGGATATTTCACTTCAAAGTGCAATTGTTCCATTTGTCTTCCATTATATATTCAGTATTTTTACCCTAAAAGGGAAATTCAAATCACACGTCTTCGTGTTTCGTTCAAGTTAAATCACAAAGTAGACGTGTTAAAAAAATAAGCCAAAATGGCAATGTGAAATTAATTTATTTTGGCCTTTAATTTAGTTTTTTTTTCCTTATATACATCGTCTTGTTAATTTAAATACCAGCTCAAAGCGGATTGGTTCATTCGAGGAATTCTCTTCTTCCTGGTTGGTTAAAAAATCCATGCCTGTTGGGATTACATCACCCCGTGACTGCCGTACCATATCCGGTGATGTCACTGCTTGCCCACATGACGTATACGCAGGACAGTGCTCGCCTTCGCCTGGGTTTGTATCCGATGACATCATGGATTACTGTGTGTCGCGTCATCGTATACTTCATCTCTTGTCACGGTGTTTTAGGTGAGTCACCTTCTTTGTCAACAGTTTAAGGCTGCCTATTTTATTGCATGTAGACAGTGGTGTTTTTTTTATTTCTTGTATTTAGTTAATGGTTTTTAGTATTTAATGACTTTAGATTATAGTTTTTAATATTTATTGTAAGGTTTTTATATTTATTGTATTTAGATTATGTTTTAACATATTTATTGTAAGGTTTTTATATTTATTGTATTTAGATTATGTTTTAAAATATTTATTGTAAGGTTTTTATATTTATTGTATTTAGATTATGTTTTAAAATATTTATTGTGTGGTTTTTATATTTATTGTATTTAGATTATGTTTTAAAATATTTATTGTAAGGTTTTTATATTTATTGTATTTAGATTATGTTTTAAAATATTTATTGTAAGGTTTTTATATTTATTGTATTTAGATTATGTTTTAAAATATTTATTGTGTGGTTTTTATATTTATTGTATTTAGATTATGTTTTAAAATATTTATTGTAAGGTTTTTATATTTATTGTATTTAGATTATGTTTTAAAATATTTATTGCAAGGTTTTTATATTTATTGTATTTAGATTATGTTTTAACATATTTATTGTAAGGTTTTTATATTTATTATATTTAGATTATGTTTTAAAATATTTATTGTAAGGTTTTTATATTTATTGTATTTAGATTATGTTTTAACATATTTATTGTATGTAAATTATGGTTTTTAGTATTTAATTAGCCGATGACTTGCGCCAGGATCGATGAACCCAATAATATTCAGACCCACTTCCACCTCCTCGTGGTGCCTCTAGTATTAGACTAACCAGCCTAGTCAAGAGAGCAGGAATCGAGAGGGAAGGCAACCGAGTACTCACAAACGTCGTTCCGAAGACGGATGTGTTGGGCCGAAAGATGCAAATATCACAGTTTTTACTGCAAACAGAGGCACAATTTATGCACGCTCGCCTAACGTCTTTCTAAGGGCGGATGACTAAGACGGGTCGCTTGTTTCAGGTTCGGTAAACCAGAACTATCCATGGAATAGATAATGGGTTTTTTTAAAAATAGAATTAGATTTGTTGAAGACCTTCCTGCTGTCACATCAAAACAAATAACTTGAGAGCTAAGAGTAAGAACAGCAAAATGTTATCTCTTCTCAACATTCATGTCTGGTGCAGTACCAGGGACTTGAGACCAGTAAACAGAACAGAAAATTGATGCCTTCGAATTGTTTATTTACAGAAGAATTGGATGGAAAGAAAAGAAAACAACTGATGAAGTCTTAAAACAACTAAAAATGAGAGAACAACTAAACACAATTCAAACAAGACAAATGAGATTTGTGGGCCATGTTAAGAAACACAGCAGCCTAATAACAATAAAAATGGGAGGGAAAATATAAGGTAAAAGAGGAAAAGGCAGATCAAGACTAACATGAACGAGTAACAGCAAAAATGGAACAAGTCAGCCTATGACAACCTGCACTATCAAAGCAAGAGACAGAGCAGAATGGCGCTCCATGGTAGCCAACCTTCGATGTGGAGATGGACAAGTCAGCCTAAGATAACCTGCACTATCAAAGCAAGAGACAGAGCAGAATGGCGCTCCATGGTAGCCAACCTTCGATGTGGAGATGGACAAGTCAACCTATGATAACCTGCACTATCAAAGCAAGAGACAGAGCAGAATGGCGCTCCATGGTAGCCAACCTTCGATGTGGAGATGGACAAGTCAGCCTATGACAACCTGCACTATCAAAGCAAGAGACAGAACGGAATAGCGCTCCATGGTAGCCAACCTTCGATGCGAAGACGGCACACTCAGTATTGATGCTTGAATTCGATGACAATTGTTAGTTTTTATTGAACATTAATCGATACATTTTTTTGTAATAATTGCCAAGATTGCTATGTGGTTGCCTTCACTCGATGACTAATGGGACTTCTCTTGTTCTTCTTGAACGTCCACTCTTAGGAGAACGTGGCCTTGGTGTAGATATGCTAGATACATGCAGCAGACGTGTCTTCTTCTTTTTCTGCTTCTTTCTCTTCTTCCTCTTTTTCTCCTTCCTCTTTTCTTCTTCTTCCTCCTCCTCCTCTTATTCTTCTCCTTCCTCTTTTCTTCCTCTTCCTCTTTTCTTCCTCTTCCTCTTCTTCTTCTTCTTTTCTTCTTCTTCCTCTTCCTCCTCTTTATTTCAGCTCCCCGTGGAGCATAAGTCTGCAACAAACACTTTCCAAGTCGTTCTGTTTCTTGCCATTCTTTTAAGATCATTCCATGTCTTTCCAATCATCTTCATTTCTGCTTCCATCTGTCTTATCGAAGGATATTTTGGTCCACCTCTTTATCTCTTTCCCTGGGGATACCAAACAAGGGCCTGTTGTGGTGGAGAATTTCCTGTTAGATAGAAGCAGAGTCGGCGACTCCTTGCGGCTTTCTCCGGATTACGTCATACATCTCTTAGACAGAGGACCCTTATCTTTCCTGGATTGTGGATTTACATTTTTTGTTCTTTTCTTTGACTTGTCCATGTTTCTGAAGTTTTTGCGACTTATTTTTTTTTACAGTACGAGATAGCCAGTTCAAAGCCCAACTCTCCTTAGTCGCTTCTTACGAACATGCCTGTTATGGAACAGCGTTACAGTCCTCTCCTTCCTCGGCCCGGCAACAGATGGGCGCTTGTTAGACGACTTGGCCATGCGCTTTAGCGGTTGGTTATCGCCTCAAGGCGCCGTGCCCATCAATACAGGTTCGATCCTGTTTCGGACCATCTATTGTTCTTTGTTTGTTATTTTCTGTTGTTGATTATTTCTTATATTTTGTTTCCTGAGTGTTGTAAACATACCTCGTCCCCTGAAATGATTCGAGCGGTAGATGCGTTATCGTTTAATTTACACCTTTCGGCCCAGAACATCAATTTTGAGCATTATATTTTTAGCACTTGCTTGCCTTCCATCTCGATCACAAGGCCAGGCAAGATTGGTTATTCTGTCTCCAAGGCAACAGCGAAGTGGTAGAGTAGCGTCTCTTGTTCTACTTTACATAACATTAAGGGCGGGGTGGGGGGGGGGGGGTTTCTGGATAGTCTAGAGGTACGACGCCGGCTTCAGGACTGCAAGGAAGCTCCCACCAGAAGCGGCCGTGATTTGTCAACAATAGGAAAGTGTTTACTCTGTGCTCTCTTTATGACGTCACCCTCCTACCATGTCCTGGAGAGTGAGATCCTATGTCTCTCGGGTAACGGCAATAAGTCCCATTGTCAGCCGAACCCTCCCCACACCGTGGGCCCCAGGCCGTGCTGCGGAGTTCGTGCACGTGGGCTGTGGGCCCCAGGCCGTGCTGCGGAGTTCGTGCACGTGGGCCAATATTCTCCTCGGATTTTCTCGAGATTCTCGAGGAGGATATCGGAGCACCTATAGGTTCGTCCGGTGTGCGGTGATGACGATCCTAGCAACAAACAACAAACAATATCCAATACCCTGATGCATACAGTCAGCTAAGAGTTGCTAACTTCTTTCGTTCCTGTTGCTGAGATGTGCCTTCCCCTTCCAACCCGCCAAAATGACAATTAATTTGTAAGTTCTAGTACAGAAAGAAGTCAAGTACCCCCGTCACGCCAAGTGGCGTATAGGGAATGTGGTGTTAGTGACCATCAATTTTACAGACCTTCTGCACATGATTTTTGGGGTAATGTGGTCAGTATTACGCCCGTGCCGCTTTATTTTCCCAGAAAAAAAAATCCGATACCCATTTAAGGCTGGGTGAACCCCGAAGCTGTCGGTTGGGATCGAACCCTACTCTTTATGCTTTGTAGTCCAGTTCACTAACCACTGAGCTATCGCGGCTCCCAAGTTCTAGTATATGTTGGAGTTAATTTGTGATGACATTTATTCTTCTACTTCTATCCTTCCTCCATTGCCGTTGGCGTAGGGGGGAGATACAATCTGCGATTCTTTTTTCTTCTGCTGGCCTCTTCTGTTGACCTCTTCTGTTGACCTCTTCTGTTGGCCTCTTCTGTTGACCTCTTCTGTTGACCTCTTCTGTTGGCCTCTTCTGTTGACCTCTTCTGTTGACCTCTTCTGTTGACCTCTTCTGTTGGCCTCTTCTGTTGACCTCTTCTGTTGACCTCTTCTGTTGACCTCTTCTGTTGGCCTCTTCTGTTGACCTCTTCTGTTGGCCTCTTCTGTTGACCTCTTCTGTTGACCTCTTCTGTTGGCCTCTTCTGTTGGCCTCTTCTGTTGACCTCTTCTGTTGACCTCTTCTGTTAGCCTCTTCTGTTGACCTCTTCTGTTGGCCTCTTCTGTTGACCTCTTCTGTTAGCCTCTTCTGATGTTATTCCTCCTAGTGACTCTAGTATTCCCTTTATCCATCTCTTTCTCGGTTTTCCTCTTACTCTGGCGTTTCCGTAGCGTTTGTTTATGGCTCTTTGAGTCATTTTTAGTTCTTTTTGTCTTGTTATGTGACCGAACCATTTATCTGTTGTTTCTTTATGTATTCGATGGCTGGTTCATTTTCCAGTTTCTTCCTCAGGTGTTGATCTTCATGTTGTATTGTTTACAAGTGTTGTTTAGTCTGTTGATATGTTCTTGCAGGTCCTCGGTTATTTCATGTACTAGAACTTGGTCGTCTGCAAATAAAATTGCATTTTTTTCGTCCTCTCTTCTGCTGTTTTCTGGTACGTATATTTCGTTCTTTTTTGTGTTATCGCTTGTTATCGTCCGTGTTGGTATGTTTCCTTGGATTGGGCATGCTAATTTGCATATATTGTCCATATATGTGATGAAAAGTAAAGGGGAAAGCACGCAGCCGTGTCTTACTCCGGAGTTAATGGTGAAATGTTTAGAGTAGCCTGCTGAAGATCTTACTGTAGTGCGACTACTTTCATAGAGGCTCTTGCATATCTCTACTAGGTGGTGACTCACTCCGTACAAGGGCAATACGGACCACAGTTGTTCCCTGTCCACCCTATCGAACGCCTTTTCTTGGTCAATAAAAGCTGTATACAGTGTTTTATTATGCTCTATTGTTTTCTCAGCTAGTTGTTTTATGATAAATAGGGCATCTGTGCAGCCTCTGTTTTATTTATTGCAATTAAATTATTTGTCATTTTTGCATTTCATCTTCGAGGGGTTTTCATTTGCGGTCTTTTGCTCTTCTGTTGGCCTCTGCTGCTGTTATGTTTCCTAGTGTTTCTAATATTCCATCAATCCATCTTTTGCTCTTCTGTTGGCCTCTGCTGCTGTTATGTTTCTTAGTGCTTCTAATATTTCGTCAATCCATCTGTTGCTGTTCTGTTCGCCTCTGCTGCTGTTATGTTTCCTAGTGCTTCTAATATTTCGTCAATCCATCTGTTGCTCTTCTGTTCGCCTCTGCTGCTGTTATGTTTCCTAGTGCTTCTAATATTTCGTCAATCCATCTTTTTCATTGTCAGCCCTTGGGTCTGGTGTTCTCTTTCCTATGAAAGACTTATTGTGTCGTGTTTTGATCTTTCTGTCTTATCACGTGTGGCTAAATCATTTTATCTGTTGATGTATTTTATGGCGGGGTTTATTCTTAGCTTTTGTCTCAGTTCTTCATTTCTGATCTAATCGCTCAGACTGTTGCCTGTCATTCGTCTAACACATTTCATCTCTGTAAAGGTTATTTTTTTTATTGTTCTTGCATCTAGGGTTCAGGTCTGGCATTGGTAGCACAATGTTGGGATGAAGATTGTATTGTATAGTGCTCGTTTTGCCTCCAGAGTTATTTCCTTGTTGGACAATAGTGGTGATAACTGTCCAGTGATTTGACAAACTTTGTTTTATCTTGAGTCTATTTATGTTGTTTGGAGATTGTCTTTTGTCGATAGACTTCCTCATCATCATCATCATCATCCTCATCATCATCATCATTGTTATTAAGTGCCGTTTCCGCATCGAAGGTTGGCTACCATGGAACACCATTCCGCTCTGTCTCTTGCTTTGATGGTGCAGGTTGTCATATGCTGACTTGTCCATCTTTTGATGTTACTCGTCCATCTTTTGATGTTACTCGTCCATGTTAGTCTTGGTCTGTCTCTTGCTTTGATGGTGCAGGTTGTCATATGCTGACTTGTCCATCTTTTGATATTACTCTTCCATGTTAGTCTTGGTCTGCCTCTTGCTTTGATGGTGCAGGTTGTCATATGCTGACTTGTCCATCTTTTGATGTTACTCGTCCAAGTTAGTCTTGGTCTGTCTCTTGCTTTGATGGTGCAGGTTGTCATATGCTGACTTGTCCATCTTTTGATATTACTCTTCCATGTTAGTCTTGGTCTGCCTCTTGCTTTGATGGTGCAGGTTGTCATATGCTGACTCGTCCATCTTTTGATGTTACTCGTCCAAGTTAGTCTTGGTCTGCCTCTTGCTTTGATGGTGCAGATTGTCATATGCTGACTTGTCCATCTTTTGATGTTACTCGTCCATGTTAGTCTTGGTCTGCCTCTTGCTTTGATGGTGCAGGTTGTCATAGGCTGACTTGTCCATCTTTTGATATTACTCGTCCATGTTAGTCTTGGTCTGCCTCTTGCTTTGATGGTGCAGGTTGTCATAGGCTGACTTGTCCATCTTTTGATGTTACTCGTCCATGTTAGTCTTGGTCTGCCTCTTGCTTTGATGGTGCAGGTTGTCATAGGTTGACTTGTCCATCTTTTGATGTTACTCGTCCATGTTAGTCTTGGTCTGCTTTTATTACCTTGTATTTCCCCCTCCAAGATTACTCTTAGCAGGCTGTTGTGTCTTTTAACATGCCCCAAAAATGGTATTTGTCTTGTTTGAATTGTGTTCAGTAGTTCTCTGTTTTCTTCTCTTTTATTTTCTTTCCATCCAATTGTTTCTATTCCTCTATAAATCCACATTTTAAAAGATTCAATTTTCTGTTCTATCTTCTTGTCCAACATCCAGATTTCCTATCTATTTATATTCCCTACAATGTCTCTATTCTGCTGTTCAAGGAAAATAATTAGGTGTGTATGGATGTAGCCCAACTGTTCCTTCAGAGATACATCGCACAATTGATTGGCACATTTCTCAAATATGGAGGTAGTCCAACTGTTCCTTCAGAGATACATCGCACAATTGATTGGCACATTTCTCAAATATGGAGGTAGTCCAACTGTTCCTTCAGAGATACATCGCACAATTGATTGGCACATTTCTCAAATATGGATGTAGTTCAACTGTTCCTTCAGAGATACATGGCACAATTGATTGGCACATTTCTCAAATATGGATGTAGCCCAACTGTTCCTTCAGAGATACATGGCACAATTGATTGGCACATTTCTCAAATATGGAGGTAGTCCAACTGTTCCTTCAGAGATACATCGCACAATTGATTGGCACATTTCTCAAATATGGATGTAGTTCAACTGTTCCTTCAGAGATACATCGCACAATTGATTGGCACATTTCTCAAATATGGATGTAGTTCAACTGTTCCTTCAGAGATACATCGCACAATTGATTGGCACATTTCTCAAATATGGAGGTAGTCCAACTGTTCCTTCAGAGATACATGGCACAATTGATTGGCACATTTCTCAAATATGGAGGTAGGTCAGATTACCAGTCTGATCAAGAACCCAAGAGGGAGGGCAACCGGAACTTAAAATATGCTTGGTTGATGTCGGAAGTATAGGACCTGAAGGGTTATATTATAGCATCTTGTTGTAGACGACATGACAAGGCGCATACATCAACTTAACGTCCTTCTAACGACAGACGATCAAGAGGACGGCTCGTCGGGTGCATTCAGAAGAGGAGGGAGAGGAAAAGGGAGAAGAAGAAAAAGTAGAAGAGGAAGCTAAAAAGAGGGAAGAAAAAGAGAATAAAGGATATGAAGAATAAGTGGAAGAAGAAGTAGAGTTGGGGGTGGGGGGGGCGGTTGAAAACGAAAAAATGAAGAAGAAAAGGAAATGCAAGACGAGGATTGGGGGGGGGGGGAGAAGAATAAAAGCAACAAGAAGAGGGAGAAGAAGAAAAGAAGAGGATAAGCAAAAAGGACAACAGAGGACAAAGAAAAATGAAGAACAAGAGAAAGAAGAAGATGTGCTGGAGATGAAGAAAAGAAGGTTTCCCACTTCGACTCTCCAGCATGTCTTACGTCTCCTCCAGCATGTTTTACTTCTTCTCCAGCATGTCTTACTTCTCCTCCAGCATGTTTTACTTCTCCTCCAGCATGTCTTACTTCTCCTCCAGCATGTCTTACTTCTCCTCCAGCATGTCTTACTTCTCCTCCAGCATGTCTTACTTCTCCTCCAGCATGTCTTACTTCTCCTCCAGCATGTATTACTTTTCCTCCAGCATGTCTTACTTCTCCTCCAGCATGTCTTACTTCTCCTCCAACATGTCTTACTTCTTCTCCAGCATGTCTTACTTCTCCTCCAGCATGTCTTACTTCTCCTCCAACATGTATTACTTCTCCTCCAGCATGTCTTACTTCTCCTCCAACATGTCTTACTTCTCCTCCAGCATGTCTTACTTCTCCTCCAACATGTCTTACTTCTCCTCCAGCATGTCTTACTTCTCCTCCACCACAATTACTCCTTGAAACCAATATACCATTTACCCCAGTTCTCCCCCACCACCTCACACGATCATTCTCATTATCACAAGCTTTGAGGAGGAACTTTTTACCGGATAAATCTGAAAACAAAATCCTCAATAACCGATAAATACATCTGCACAAGAAGCGTCTCGTTTTGAAAGCGGCCTTATGTAGGGATCTCAAAGGTTAGTCTGTCTCATTGACAGAGAACCCCACGGAGATGAGGGCCAGATAGGGAGATCTCCTCATATTGATGCTGAATAGATACGTGTCCGTCAGCAGGAAAGGACCGGGCAGGCGTGTCGGATGGCCAATACTTCCTTGCGGGTGTTGCGATTTCGAATTTCCATTTTAAATTGAGAAAAACTGTGTTTTCTAGTTGTGTTTGTGGGTTCCTCGAGGTAGATGATTGTGGGTAGGGAGGAGAGGGGCGGTGGGGGATGGTGTTTGGGAGTAAGAGGAGTGTGTTGATGGGGGTACGTGGAGTGTGATGAGGGGAGTAAGTGGAGTGTGTTGATGGGAGTAAGTGGAGTGTGTTGAGGGGAGTAAGTGGAGTGTGTTGAGGGAGTAAGTGGAGTGTGTTGAGGGGAGTAAGTGGAGTGTGTTGAGGGGAGTAAGTGGAGTGTGTTGTGGGGAGTAAGTGGAGTGTGTTGAGGGGAGTAAGTGGAGTGTGTTGATGGGAGTAAGTGGAGTGTGTTGAGGGGAGTAAGTGGAGTGTGTTGAGGGGAGTAAGTGGAGTGTGTTGAGGGGAGTAAGTGGAGTGTGTTGAGGGGAGTAAGTGGAGTGTGTTGAGGGGAGTAAGTGGAGTGTGTTGAGGGGAGTAAGTGGAGTGTGTTGAGGGGAGTAAGTGGAGTGTGTTGAGGGGAGTAAGTGGAGTGTGTTGAAGGGAGTAAGTGGAGTGTGTTGAGGGGAGTAAGTTAAGTGTGCTGAAGGGAGTACGTGGAGTGTGTTGAGGGGAGTAAGTGAAGTGTGTTGAGGGGAGTAAGTGGAGTGTGTTGAGGGGAGTAAGTGGAGTGTGTTGAGGGGAGTAAGTGGAGTATGTTGAGGGGAGTAAGTGGAGTGTGTTGAGGGGAGTAAGTGGAGTGTGTTGAGGGGAGTAAGTGGAGTGTGTTGAGGGGAGTAAGTGAAGTGTGCTGAAGGGAGTACGTGGAGTGTGTTGAGGGGAGTAAGTGAATTGTGTTGAGGGGAGTAAGTGGAGTGTGTTGAGGGGAGTAAGTGGAGTGTGTTGAGGGGAGTAAGTGGAGTATGTTGAGGGAGTAAGTGGAGTGTGTTGAGGGGAGTAAGTGGAGTGTGTTGAAGGGAGTAAGTGGAGTGTGTTGAGGGGAGTAAGTGGAGTGTGTTGAGGGGAGTAAATGGAGAGTGTTGACGGGAGTAAAATAAGTGTGTTGAGGAGAGTAAGTGGAGTGTGTTGAGGGGAGTAAGTGGAGTGTGTTGAGGGGAGTAAGTGGAGTGTGTTGAGGGGAGTAAGTGAAGTGTGCTGAAGGGAGTACGTGGAGTGTGTTGAGGGGAGTAAGTGGAGTATGATGAGTGGAATAAGTGGAGTGTGTTGAGGGGAATAAGTGGAGTGTGTTGAGGGGAGTACGTGGAGTGTGTTGAGGGGAGTAAGTGAAGTGTGCTGAAGGGAGTACGTGGAGTGTGTTGAGGGGAGTAAGTGGTGTATGATGAGTGGAATAAGTGGAGTGTGTTGAGGGGAGTAAGTGAAGTGTGCTGAAGGGAGTACGTGGAGTGTGTTGAGGGAAGTAAGTGGAGTGTGTTGACGGGAGTAAGTGAAGTGTGTTGAGAGGAGTAAGTGGAGTGTGTTGAGGAGAATTAGTGAAGTGTGTTGACGGGAGTAAGTGAAGTGTGTTGAGAGGAGTAAGTGGAGTGTGTTGACGGGAGTAAGTGAAGTGTGTTGAGAGGAGTAAGTGGAGTGTGTTGACGGGAATAAGTGAAGTGTGTTGACGGGAGTAAGTGAAGTGTGTTGACGGGAGTAAGTGAAGTGTGTTGAGAGGAGTAAGTGGAGTGTGTTGACGGGAGTAAGTGAAGTGTGTTGAGAGGAGTAAGTGGAGTGTGTTGACGGGAATAAGTGAAGTGTGTTGACGGGAGTAAGTGAAGTGTGTTGACGGGAGTAAGTGAAGTGTGTTGAGAGGAGTAAGTGGAGTGTGTTGAGGGGAGTAAATGGAGTGTGTTGACGGGAGTAAGTGAAGTGTGTTGACGGGAGTAAGTGAAGTGTGTTAAGAGGAGTAAGTGGAGTGTGTTGAGGGGAGTAAATGGAGAGTGTTGACGGGAGTAAAATAAGTGTGTTGAGGAGAGTAAGTGAAGTGTGTTGACGGGAGTAAAATAAGTGTGTTGAGGAGAGTAAGTGAAGTGTGTTGACGGGATTAAAATAAGTGTGTTGAGGAGAGTAAGTGAAGTGTGTTGACGTGAGTAAAATAAGTGTGTTGAGGGGAGTAAGTGAAGTGTGTTGACGTGAGTAAAATAAGTGTGTTTAGGTGAGTAAAATAAGTGTGTTGACGGGAGTAAGTGAAGTGTGTTGAGGTGAGTAAGTGAAGTGTGTTGACGTGAGTAAAATAAGTGTGTTGACGGGAGTAAGTGAAGTGTGTTGACGTGAGTAAAATAAGTGTGTTGACGTGAGTAAGTGAAGTGTGTTGACGTGAGTAAAATAAGTGTGTTGACGGGAGTAAGTGAAGTGTGTTGACGTGAGTAAAATAAGTGTGTTGACGGGAGTAAGTGAAGTGTGTTGACGTGAGTAAAATAAGTGTGTTGACGAAAGTAAGTGGGGTGTGTTGAGGGGAGTACGTGAAGTGTGTTGACGTGAGTAAAATAAGTGTGTTGACGAAAGTAAGTGGGGTGTGTTGACGGGAGTAAGT
>JAVIAB010000099.1:3299120-3326620 GCA_032433765.1 Megaustenia siamemsis | reverse complement strand
TAAGAATGAGTCCTCCCCATAATGACGTCACTTCCCGCTGGCTTATGATTGGTTGTCACAAAACTGCCAGTCACGTGAACAGTGGACCAATGTTTGAATATGAGACAGGAAACAGAACAATTGATTTCAGAGTAGATAATGGAGGTGAAATGAGGGTACAGTGAGAGGAAATAGATAATGGAGGTGAAATGAGGGTACATGGAGAGAAAAAAGGAACAGATAAAGGAGGTGAAATGAGGGTACAGTGAGAGGAAATAGGATAATAGAGTTGAAATGAGGGTACAGTGAGAGGAAATAGGATAATGGAGGTGGAATGAGGGTACAGTGAGAGGAAATATGATAATGGAGGTGAAATGAGGGTACAGTGAGAGGAAATATGATAATGGAGGTGGAATGAGGGTACAGTGAGAGGAAATATGATAATGGAGGTGAAATGAGGGTACAGTGAAAAGAAAAATAGGATAATGGAGGTGAAATGAGGGTACAGTGAGGGGAAAATAGGTAGTGGAGGTGGAATGAGGGTACAGTGAGAGGAAATATGATAATGGAGGTGAAATGAGGGTACAGTGAGAGGAAAATAGGTAGTGGAGGTGGAATGAGGGTACAGTGAGAGGAAATAGGATAATGGAGTTGAAATGAGGGTACAGTGAGAGGAAAATAGGTAGTGGAGGTGAAATGAGGGTACAGTGAGAAGATAAATAGGATAATGGAGGTGAAATGAGGGTACAGTGAGAGGAATTAGGATAATGGAGGTGAAATGAGGGTACAGTGAGAAGAAAAATAGGATAATGGAGGTGAAATGAGGGTACAGTAAAAGTCTATAGATCAAACGGGAAGGAAGATTGAAGTTGGAGTTAACATTGGCAGCAAGAATCTAAGTAGATGTCACATTGGGACATTTCACACAGTTACTAGAAGTCTGTGTCACATTGGGACATTTCACACAGTTACTAGAAGTCTGTGTCACATTGTGACATTTCACACAGTTACTAGAAGTCTGTGTCACATTGGGACATTTCACACAGTTACTAGAAGTCTGTGTCACATTGTGACATTTCACATAGTTACTAGAAGTCTGTGTCACATTGGGACATTTCACATAGTTACCAGAAGTCTGTGTTACATTGGGACATTTCACACAGTTACTAGAAGTCTGTGTCACATTGTGACATTTCACACAGTTACTAGAAGTCTGTGTCACATTGTGACATTTCACACAGTTACTAGAAGTCTGTGTCACATTGGGACATTTCACACAGTTACTAGAAGTCTGTGTCACATTGTGACATTTCACATAGTTACTAGAAGTCTGTGTCACATTGGGACATTTCACATAGTTACCAGAAGTCTGTGTCACATTTAGACATTTCACATAGTTACTAGAAGTCTGTGTTACATTGGGACATTTCACATAGTTACTAGAAGTCTGTGTCACATTTAGACATTTCACATAGTTACTAGAAGTCTGTGTCACATTTAGACATTTCACATAGTTACTAGAAGTCTGTGTCACATTTAGACATTTCACATAGTTACTAGAAGTCTGTGTCACATTGAGACATTTCACACAGTTACTAGAAGTCTGTGTCACATTTAGACATTTCACATAGTTACTAGAAGTCTGTGTCACATTTAGACATTTCACACAGTTACTAGAAGTCTGTGTCACATTTAGACATTTCACATAGTTACCAGAAGTCTGTGTCACATTTAGACATTTCACATAGTTACTAGAAGTCTGTGTCACATTGAGACATTTCACACAGTTACTAGAAGTCTGTGTCACATTTAGACATTTCACATAGTTACTAGAAGTCTGTGTCGCATTGAGACATTTCACACAGTTACTAGAAGTCTGTGTCACATTTAGACATTTCACATAGTTACTAGAAGTCTGTGTCACATTGAGACATTTCACATAGTTACTAGAAGTCTGTGTCACATTTAGACATTTCACATAGTTACTAGAAGTCTGTGTCACATTTAGACATTTCACATAGTTACTAGAAGTCTGTGTCACATTTAGACATTTCACATAGTTACTAGAAGTCTGTGTCACATTTAGACATTTCACATAGTTACCAGAAGTCTGTGTCACATTGGGACATTTCACATAGTTACCAGAAGTCTGTGTCACATTTAGACATTTCACATAGTTACTAGAAGTCTGTGTCACATTTAGACATTTCACATAGTTACCAGAAGTCTGTGTCCAGTTAGACTCATAGCATGACCTGCACGTTTACGGTCAACATGAACTAAATCTACTTCTAGTCTGTCCCAAACACATACCCCCAACTTGTCCCAAACACATACCCCCAACTTGTCCCAAACACATACGGCCAACTTGTTCAAAACACATACCCCCAACTTGTCCCAAACGCATAAGCCCAACTTGTTACAAACACATACGACCAACTTGTCACAAACACATACAGCCAACTTGTCACAAACACATACCTCCAAAGTGTCACAAACACATACAGCCAACTTGTCACAAACACATACCCCAACTTGTCACAATCACATACATCCAATTTGTCACAAACACATACCACCAACTTGTCACAATCACATACCCCCAACTTGTCACAAACACATACCCCCAACTTGTCACAATCATATACCCCCAACTTGTCACAAACACATACTACCAACTTGTCACAATCACATACCCCCAACTTATCACAAACGCATATTCCCAACTTGTCACAAACACATACAGCCAACTTGTCACAAACACATACGACCAACTTGTCACAATCACATACCCCCAACTTGTCACAATCACATACCCCCAACTTGTCACAAACACATACCCCCAACTTGTCACAATCACATACCCCCAACTTGTCACAATCACATACCCCCAACTTGTCACAAACACATACTCCCAACTTGTCACAAACACATACCCCCAACTTGTCACAATCACACATAAAACAACATCAACTATCAATCTGTCAAAACCTCACAGAAATAAGAAATGAAATAAGACATGAAATAAGAAATGAAATAAGACATGAAATAAGACAAGACAAGCCAGCAACGATAAAAAAGAAACCCAAACATCTACAAACCGTTGTGGAACACCCCAGTATATCACTCCTCAAACAGTGTTTGAGGTTTTCAAACATTCTAATTTTGGAGCTGTGATTGAGTACCTGACGTCGTCTGGACATTATTTCATGGTTGCGCATTTGAAGTGCAATAAGCTGCTGTTTGCTACATGAGTGCTACTTGTCCATGAATGTCTCTGTCGCTTAGAGGTTGTCTAATGAGTGGGAGAGAAAGAGAGAAAGAGAAAGAGTGAGAGAGCGTATTTGTGGATATATGTCTGTGATTTTAATTAAACTTGAGGGTATATGTATGTATGTGTTTGTATTCTCCGATCCTGATTACGTGAGCTGGTTTTACAATAACTCGTGTGTGTGTGTGTGTGTGTGTGCGCGCGCGCGCGCGCGCGCGTGTGTGTGTGTCTATATTACTGAAGTAGTCTATGGTAGTCTAAGATTCATCATCATCATCGTCATCATAATCATCAGGTCGCATGTCCAATGCAGAACATTCTACAGCGTCTATCTATCGTTCGCCTGAAGTATTGTCTATACCTGCAATGTCGTTTCCTGTATAAATGTTACTGTTTTTTGTCATTCTTGCAGTGGCCCATATAGTTTTGTCTGTAGTGTTGTATCTATGGGCCAATGGATTTTCCTCAGTCTATTATATTCAGTGCAGTCTTGAAGTATGTGTTCAGCAGTCTGGGGTGCCTGTCCACATGTACAAGTAGTTGATGTGCCGATCTTGAATTTTGTATACATGTGACTATGGAGTCGATTGTGTCCTGTTCTTAGGCGTATAATGATAACTTGTTCATATCTATTCATATTATGAAAGGCATCCTGATTTGGGGCTTGTGGTCCTCTGATTAATTTGATTATCTGTTTCTTATGATGGTATGTAACTGGTGCATGTAGTTGTGTATCTGTTGCAACTTCTTTTACTAGCTGATCTGGATTCTCGTTTCCTGGTATCCACAGTGAGATGGGATCTACTGCTGGCCGACCCTGTGGTGCTTGCAGAGTTCTGTCAAAAGGTCTGCAGATGTGGCAATTTTCTGGATTGTAGTGCCTGGAGTAGTCATCTTGTATCTGTTAGAAACACTACAGACATTGTACTCAACATAACCCGTCCAGATCTGTCTCTAGCAAGATCTCCCACAGAACGTTGCATTCACCACAACCCGTCTTCTCTGTTTCTAGTCTGATCTCCCACAGAACGTTGCATTCACCAAAGCCTGTCTTCTCTGTCTATAGTCTGATCTCCCACAGAACGTTGCATGTTGCATTCACCATATCCTGTCTTCTCTGTCTATAGTCTGATCTCCCACAGAACGTTGCATTCACCATATCCCGTCTTCTCTGTTTCTAGTCTGATCTCCCACAGAACGTTGCATTCACCACAACCCGTCTTCTCTGTTTCTAGTCTGATCTCCCAAAGAACGTTGCATTCACCACAAACCGTCTTCTCTGTTTCTAGTCTGATCTCCCAAAGAACGTTGCATTCACCACAAACCGTCTTCTCTGTTTCTAGTCTGATCTCCCACAGAACGTTGCATTCACCAAAGCCTGTCTTCTCTGTCTATAGTCTGATCTACCACAGAACGTTGCATTCACCATATCCTGTCTTCTCTGTCTATAGTCTGATCTACCACAGAACGTTGCATTCACCATATCCTGTCTTCTCTGTCTATAGTCTGATCTCCCACAGAACGTTGCATTCACCATATCCCGTCTTCTCTGTCTATAGTCTGATCTCCCACAGAACGTTAAATTCACAGATGTGAAAGTTGATGTGATACTAGGAGATGTGGTAGTTGATGTGATATTGGGATATGTGGTAGTTGTGATACTAGGAGATGTGGTAGTTGATGTGATACTGGGAGATGTGGTAGTTGATGTGATACTAGGAGATGTGTTTGTTGATGTGATACTAGGAGTTGTGGCAGTTGATGTGATACTAGGAGTTGTGGTTGTAGATGTGATACAGGGAGATGTGGTAGTTGATGGGATACTAGGAGATGTGATAGTTGATGTGATACTAGGAGATATGTTTGTTGATGTAGGCAACTTAAGAGTAAAAGATTACATTTGCCTCTCCTGTCGATAATGGAAAACAAATGAATAATTAAAGTAGTGATGACTGTTCTACTAATAGTTGTAATTGTGGAAGTAGTAATTGTAATAGTAATAGTTGTAGTTGTGGAAGTAGTAATTGTAATAGTAATAGTTGTAGTTGTGAAAGTAGTAATTGTAATAGTAATAGTTGTAGTTGTGGAAGTAGTAATTGTAATAGTAATAGTTGTAATTGTGGAAGTAGTAATTGTAATAGTAATAGTTGTAATAGTGGAAGTAGTAATTGTAATAGTAATAGTTGTAGTTGTGGAAGTAGTAATTGTAATAGTAATAGTTGTAATTGTGGAAGTAGTAATTGTAATAGTAATAGTTGTAGTTGTGGAAGTAGTAATTGTAATAGTAATAGTTGTAATTGTGGAATTAATAATTGTAATAGGAATAATAATAGGTGTAATTGTAGAAGTAGTAATTGTAATAGTAATGCTAATAGTTATAATTGTAGAAGTAGTAATTGTAATAGTAATAGTTGTAATTGTGGAAGTAGTAATTGTAATAGTAATAGTTGTAATTGTGGAAGTAGTAATTGTAATAGTAATAGTTGTAATTGTAATTGACAAATTATTGGTAGAAGAATAGTGGTGATGGTGATAGTAATAGTTGTTGTTGTAGAAGTGGTAGCGGTAGCATTAGTATAAATAACAGTTGTAGCAATAGTTGTTGTTGTAGAAGTGGTAGCGGTAGCATTAGTATAAATAACAGTTGTAGCAATAGTTGTTGTAGATGTGGTAGCGGAAGTAAGTGTAGAAATAGTAGCAGCAGTAAATTTAGTAATGGAGATAGTAGTAGTTTTTTTTGGTTTTAGTAGTAGTTGCAGTAGTAGTGGTAGTAGTGGTAGTAGTGGTAGTAGCAGTAGTAGTGGTAGTTGTAGTTGTAGTTGTAGTAGTAGTGGTAGTTGTAGTTGTAGTAGTAGTGGTAGTTGTAGTAGTAGTAGTAGTGGTAGTTGTAGTAGTAGTAGTAGTGGTAGTTGTAGTTGTAGTTGTAGTTGTAGTGGTAGTAGCAGTAGTAGTGGTAGTTGTAGTTGTAGTTGTAGTTGTAGTTGTAGTAGTAGTGGTAGTTGTAGTTGCAGTAGTAGTGGTAGTTGTAGTTGTAGTTGTAGTGGTAGTGGTAGTGGTAGTGGTAGTTGTAGTTGTAGTTGTAGTTGTAGTAGTAGTGGTAGTTGTAGTTGCAGTAGTAGTGGTAGTTGCGTATCATTAGATGTTCTTGCTGTTGTAGCGGCGGTAGTAGTAGTAGTGGCGGTGGTAGCGATAGTTGTAGATGTAGTAGTAGTTGTTGTTGCTGTGGTTGCTGTTGTTGTAGTTGTAGTAGTAGTAGCAGTAGTTGTTGTTGTTGTTATTGTTGTTGTTGTAGTAGTAGTAGTTGTTGTAGTAGTTGTTGTTGTAGTTGTGGTAGTAGTTGTAGTTTTAGTTGTAGTAGTAGTTGTAGTAGTAGTTGTAGTAGTAGTAGTAATTGTATTTTGTAGTAGTAGTAGTTGTAGTAGTAGTTGTAGTAGTAGTAGTAATTGTATTTTGTAGTAGTAGTAGTTGTAGTAGTAGTTGTAATAGTAGTAGTTGTAGTAGTAGTTGTAGTAGTAGTAGTAATTGTATTTTGTAGTAGTAGTAGTTGTAGTAGTAGTTGTAGTAGTAGTAGTAATTGTATTTTGTAGTAGTAGTAGTTGTAGTAGTAGTTGTAATAGTAGTAGTTGTAGTAGTAGTTGTAGTAGTAGTAGTAATTGTATTTTGTAGTAGTAGTAGTTGTAGTAGTAGTTGTAGTAGTAGTTGTAGTAGTAGTAGTAATTGTATTTTGTAGTAGTAGTAGTTGTAGTAGTAGTTGTAGTAGTAGTAGTTGCAGTAGTAGTTGTAGTAGTAGTGGTAGTAGTTGTAGTAGTAGTTGTTGTAGTAGTTGTTGTTGTAGTTGTAGTATTAGTGGCATTGGTAGTAGTAGCTTTAGTAGTAGGAAAAAGATGATCGCATTTCTGTTGTTTCTTTATTATCACTTTCCTTCTTGTAATTATTCACAAAAGTGAAGTTGGTTCATTGAATGCCTTCTTAAGTAGCAACTCAACCTACCACAAAGTCGGATCCATTCATCTGAACTCACGGGTCTGTACAAGCTGTCATTTATGAAAGTTCAATTTTAACTGCTTGTCATGTTTGAGTTTCAATCCAAGACAATCCTAGGAAATGTCGAGCTCCCTGTCAGATCCGCTTGCTCCTCGTTCCCCTCAAGGAACCTGTGACGGCATTAAAGTGCCTATTTTTCCGGAGACTGGGAGGTTAATGGAATAATCTAGCAATCTCGGGAAGTTCCCATTGAAGGTTTAATGGCGCGCTGGAGAGTCTGGAGACATGCAGGGTCACGTGTCTGAGAGTGGATCGTCAGGGCCGTTACCTGGAGCGTGGAGGGGGGAGGGGGGGGGGGTTGTGGTGAGAGCTAATGAGGATAGGTGAGTCAGCCTGGGTGAAGGTCGCTCGGCGAGTTGGGAGTTGTGGGTTTTATATGTGGTTATGTCTATGGGTTAGGACTGGCATGGGGAATAGTCGATGTTATGGGAGTGGGGAATATAGTCGATGTTATAGGAGTGGGGAATATAGTCTATGTTATGGTAGTGGGAATATAGTCGGTGTTATGGGAGTGGGAATATAGTTGATGTTATGGGAGTGGGGAATATAGTCTATGTTATAGGAGTGGGGAATATAGTCTATGGTATAGGAGTAGGAAATATAGTCTATGTTATGGTAGTGGGGAATATAGTCGGTGTTATGGGAGTGGGGAATATAGTTGATGTTATGGGAGTGGGGAATATAGTCTATATTATAGGAGTGGGGAATATAGTCTATGTGATAGGAGTGGGGAATATAGTCTATGTTATAGGAGTAGGAAATATAGTCTATGTTATGGGAGTGGGGAATATAGTCGTTGTTATGGGAGTGGGGAATATAGTCGGTGTTATGGGAGTGGGGAATATAGTCGGTATTATGGGAGTGGGGAATGTAGTTGATGTTATGGAAGTAGGGAATATAGTCGATGTTATGGGAGTGGGGAATATAGTCGGTGTTATGGGAGTGGGGAATATAGTCGATGTTGTGGGAGTGGGGAATATAGTCGACGTTGTGGGAGTTTGGAATATAGTCTTTGTTATGGGAGTGGGGAATATAGTCTATTTTATGGGAGGGGAATATAGTCTATGTTATAGGAGTTGGGGAATATAGTCTATTTTATGGGAGTGGGGAATATAGTCTATGTTATAGGAGTGGGGAATATAGTCTATTTTATGGGAGTGGGGAATATAGTCTATGTTATAGGAGTGGGAAATATAGTCTATTTTATGGGAGTGGGGAATATAGTCTTTGTTATGTAAGGGGGGGGGGGGGGGGGTTTCACTTTTTAATTTGAAAAAAAAATTAGTTTTTTTTCTAATTTGAGACAAAGTCGATGTTTTTGAGATAAAGAATAAATGATTGTCTTAGGATAATGAATAATTGATTGTCTTAGGATAATGAATAATTGATTGTCTTAGGATAATGAATAATTGATTGTCTTAGGATAATGAATAATTGATTGTCTTAGTATAATGAATAATTGATTGTCTTATGATAATGAATAATTGATTGTCTTAGGATAATGAATAATTGATTGCCTTAGGATAATAAATAATTGATTTTCTTAGGATAATGAATAATTGATTGTCTTATGATAATGAATAATTGATTGTCTTAGGATAATGAATAATTGATTGTCTTAGGATAATGAATGATTGATTGTCTTAGGATAATAAATAATTGATTGTGTTAGAATAATGAATAATTGATTGTCTTATGATAATGAATAATTGATTGTCTTAGGATAATGAATAATTGATTGTCTTAGGATAATGAATAATTGATTGTCTTATGATAATGAATAATTGATTGTCTTAGGATAATGAATAATTGATTGTCTTAGGATAATAAATAATTGATTGTGTTAGAATAATGAATAATGGGAGCAACAAAATGTAGTCTTGTGAGGTCCTAACAGTAAGATCTGAAGCGCTATGTCAGGAGATGTCAAATTGAGGGGGCTTTCATATTAATGATTGACTTACTTGATCTCGCTGCTCTTTACCACAACAATGCACTGCATTCAAGTTTGTTTACGTAACACATGGTTGCTTACGCCATTGGCACAGTACTTGGGTACGGTCGGATACAGTATCTGGGTACGGTCGGGTACAGTACTTGGGTACGGTCGGATACAGTATTTGGGTACGGTTGGGTACAGTACTTGGGTACGGTCGGGTACAGTACTTGGGTACGGTCGGGTACAGTACTTGGATACGGTCGGGTACAGTATTTGGGTACGGTCGGGTACAGTACTTGGGTACGGTCGGGTACAGTATTTGGGTACGGTTGGGTACAGTACTTGGGCACGGTTGGGTACAGTACTTGGGTACGGTTGGGTACAGTACTTAGGTACAGTACTTGGGTACGGTTGGGTACAGTACTTGGGTACGGTCATGTACAGTACTTGGGTACTGTCGGGTATAGTACTTATCATTGTTAAACGGTGAGACAGTACCTCTATATACAGAGCTTTGCAGTAGGAAGTGATCTGATCATCAGAAGTGGTCCCCGTTGAGCAAGTGTTTCGGCGCATTAGCACCTTGACACTCTAAGGGAGGTCGACCAGCCTGGGTCATGACTCCCAGGCGTGGACCTCCTGCTGCATTGACTTTAAAGCTGACGATATATTCGCCACGAAATAACTATACTTACTTTACGCTACACGTGTGGTTGAAACTATGGTCTCTACCCAGTCGTATTCGGCTTGTCTACAACTTTAACCCAGCAACATTGATGTTCTCTTCCTGATGGCAGCAGTCTAAAATGGCTTGTATTTGCAACGTCCTTTTATATACGCTCGCGTACATGCTGCTTCTTGTCATGGTGTAACTCGGCACGATTGGGTGGATCGGTAACTGATAATTGGGGATAAAAGTTCACTTGAACGACCCATTAGGGTTTGGATCAATCTCAACAGACTCAACTATTCTCCCGGGGAACTAACAACAGCTAATTTCAGCAAAGAACAAGAATGGAATACACAGACTTCTTTAGTAATTGCTATCACAGAGGTGGGCTACCTACGGTCCGTGGGCTAGAACCGGCCCATCAAGCTATTTTGACTGGCCCTTGTGCTTGATTTTAAAATGACTATACACTCCAACTATACACTCCAACTATACACTCCATCTATACACTCCATCTATACACTCCATCTATACACTCCGTTCCTTAAAAGTAAGGGCTTTAAGTGAGCGTATATGGCTTGTGTTAGCAGTAGAGTTTACAAATAAAATGTCCCGTTAGCATTAGAGTTTACAAATAAAATGCCCCGTTAGCAGTAGAGTTTACAAATAAAATGTCTCGTTATCAGTAGAGTTTACAAATAAAATGTCCCGTTAACAGTAGAGTTTACAAATAAAATGTCCCGTTAGCAGTAGAGTTTACAAATAAAATGTCCCGTTAACAGTAGAGTTTACAAATAAAATGTCCCGTTAGCAGTAGAGTTTACAAATAAAATGTCCCGTTAACAGTAGAGTTTACAAATAAAATGTCCCGTTAGCAGTAGAGTTTACAAATAAAATGTCCCGTTAACAGTAGAGTTTACAAATAAAATGTCCCGTTAACAGTAGAGTTTACAAATAAAATGTCCCGTTAACAGTAGAGTTTACAAATAAAATGTCCCGTTAGCAGTAGAGTTTACAAATAAAATGCCCCGTTAGCAGTAGAGTTTACAAATAAAATGCCCCGTTAGCAGTAGAGTTTACAAATAAAATGTCCCGTTAACAGTAGAGTTTACAAATAAAATGTCCCGTCTTTTCCCAATTGCTAGGAAGATGTCCTGAGTCAAGTACACTTTGGTTCTCTGGTTAAGGAAGGCCCCGGTATCACTGCCAACGAATTAAAATCCATAATTGCTCAACCGCCCGTGCCAGCGGAATCATCCGAATTACTAACTCATCTGCCAAACAAAGAAAGGTAGCTGTAGTCCCCATCATAGCAGTCTCAGCACACGCCAAAAGACATAAAGCGAAACCGCACAGAAAGTGAACACAGCCAACTATGTCCCTGTCATACGGTATCATCATTCATCGTCGTAGACAATTGGAATATCGAAACATGATCAAAACGGATGAAAAACACAGCTCACGGTGTGCACAGAGCACCTAATTCAGTAGCTCCTGCAACAAGTACACTCTACTCATGACTAAAACTGATATTTTATGGAAGTGGTTTCAATTTGGAACAGCAGACACAAAACATGAAATAGCTCAGTCAAGTGACTGTTTATGTTTGGGCGATGACTGAGTTGTGATTGTTTGTAACAAAAACATCAATGACTGACAAATCCGAGAGATCAAGGTCAAGGTCAAGTACGAGGCTTGAATCGCCATCTTAGCACGCCAGTTTCCACCCATATGTGCTCGGCCGCCTATCCAGAAGTGTTCGGAGACTTCTGGACAGTGTCGCTTCAAGCATCGAAACTCACGATGTGAGGCGGCATTCCTCACCTTCTCAGAGTACTGTACCCTGGTAATCATTTCTGCCAGCGACTGGGTCGACCGCGGGGGTATTTTCCAACCACGAGTACAACTCACAAACAGCTTATAGCCCAGCCAGGAATTTTCCCAGCTAGGCTATTGAGGCCCCCAACAAATCTGAGAGTTTCGGGAGATGCAATACTCAATTCATAACCACAAAGGTTTTTTTGTTTTTTTACATTTGAAGATTCTTCTAACCACTGTTGAATGTACAAAAGAATATTTTATTTTCAAGGAAAGACACAAATAATAAAATCAACTGAAGTATCACTGACAAACAGCTGTACCATACATGTGTGTTGAGGTGATGTCATTCTTTATTATTTCCAAATTCCCCCCTCTCCTACAGTACCCACCCCTTCCCCCAACCCCTTCCCTTAACCTCTCCGTAATATTAATTAGTACACCCCCACCCCTCTTTCATCTGCATTCACTCTCCAACTTGCAACTACTCTACCGCCGTCCCCCCACTACCGCTGGTTTATAGACGTAACGGCATGCACGACCTCCTACAGTTCCCGCTGCGAATTAAGGAAAAGTAAATGGGTTGGCCACTCTCATGAGAATAGTCGCCATAAAAGAGTGCATTACGCTTCATTCCTCATTTATTTCTCTATTTTTGTCCCGCAACGAGAGATTACGCTAATTAGCGCCGAGAATAAAGGATGCAGTTGGGAGAGTCGCGTGTCGGATCATCCGGAATTTAAATGGTAGTTGTTGCTTGTTGTGTCCTAGTTGTTGAGCGTATTTGCTTTACCTTTGTTGTTCAACTTTTGTAAGAGATTGTTATGTTTATCGCTGTTTATTGTTTGCTTGTTTCTGTTGTTGGGCGTGGTTGAGTTACATCTGTTGTTCAATGTTTGTTACATTTGTTGCTTACATTTGTTGAGCGTTGTTGTTTCATTTCTATATATTTTGTATTTGCGACAAACTGTTACATTTATCGTTGTTTATTGTTTCCTATTCCTAGTTTAATTAATTTGTTTGTTTTCCCTTCATTTACTGTTTCCTTCCATCCATCCATCCATACATCCATACATCCATCCATCCATCTATCCTTCCATCCATCTATCCATCCATCCTTCCATCCATCCATCCATCCATCCTTCCATCCATCCATCCATCCATCCATCCATCCATCCATCCATCCATCCATCCATCCATCCATCCATCCATCCATCCTTCCATCCATCCATCCATCCATCCATCCTTCCATCCATCCATCCATCCATACACCCATCTATCCATCTATCCTTCCATCCATCCATCCATACATCCATCCATCCATCTATCCTTCCATCCATCCATCCATCCATACATCCATCCATCCATCTATCCTTCCATCCATCTATCCATCCATCCATACATCCTTCTATCCATCCATCCTTCCATCCATCCATCCATCCATACATCCATCCATCCATCCATCTATCCTTCCATCCATCTATCCATCCATCCATCCATCCATCCATCCTTCCATCCATCCATCCATCCATCTATCCATCCATCCATCCATCCATCCATCCATCCATCCTTCCATCCATTCATCCATCCTTCCATCCATCCATCCATCCATCTATCTATCCATCAATCCTTCCATCCATCCATCCATCCATCCATCCTTCCATCCAACCATCCATCCAACTATCCATCTATCCATCCATCTATTCTTCCATCCATCCATCCTTCCATCCATCCATCCATCCATACATCCATCCATCCATCTATCCTTCCATCCATCTATCCATCCATCCTTCCATCCATCCATCCATCCATCCATCCATCCTTCCATCCATCCATCCATCCATCCATCCATCCATCCATCCATCCATCCATCCATCCTTCCATCCATTCATCCATCCATCTATCTATCTATCTATCCATCTATCCATCTATCCATCTATCCATCCATCCATCCATCCATCCATTCTTCCATCCATTCTTCCATCCATCCATCCTTCCATCCATCCATCCATCCATCCATCCATCTATCTATCTATCTATCCATCCATCTATCCATCTATCCATCTATCCATCTATCCATCCATCCATCCATCCATCCATCCATCCATTCTTCCATCCATTCTTCCATCCATCCATCCATTCTTCCATCCATCCATCCATCCATCCATCCATCCATCCATCCGACCATCTATCCATCTATCCATCCATCCATCCATCCATTCTTCCATCCATCCATGCATCCATCCATCCTTCCATCCATCCATCCATCCGTCCATCTTTCCATCCATCCATCCATCCATCTATCCATCCATCCATCCATCCATCCATCCATATATCCATCCATCCATCTGTCCATCCATCCATATATCCATCTATCCATCCATCTATCCATCCATCCATCCGAACGTCCGTTTGACTGGTTGACAACCAATACGTCCACTCGCTCAATCATCCACTCAGCCACATTATCCCCCTGCCGTCCGTCTATCCAATCTTCCCACTGACATCCATTCCCCAATTCCTCCTTTGGCAACTCATTTCTTCCTTCTTTTCTTTCTGTTTTTCTTTCTTTCTTTCTTTCTTTTATTCTTTCCTTTTTTATTCTTTCTTTCTTTCTTTCTTTTTTCTTTCTTTCCATCTTTCTTTTTTCTTTCCTTCTTTCTTGAAATTTCTTTATTTCATTTCGTCAACATATTCTATCTAGCTAATTGTGTTATCAACTTTCTTCTTGTCCTACATATCGAGCTGCGGTGATCTTCCCGTCCGCATTTAGCCCACCTTTTAGTTACAACAAGAAAAGAAAAAAAGACAACTGCACTAGGCTTTAGTTTTCTCTAGCCTTGCAAGGCAGCAACGAGCCGTAGTCAGTGTTATCTCTCATTGGAACGGTATCTACTCAGAATAAAGTGTTATATTCCCATGTCATTTTTTCCGCAACTGAGATCTTAATTCACGGAGGCGAAGGCGCACCTCGCAGCACCGGAGCTGGAAGTTGTTATCGACCCAGAGCTGATGGCTTGCGCCAAGATCGGTGAACCATCCAGACCCTGCTCCACCTCTCCGCGGTGCCTCTAGTAACAGACTAGCCTGTCTAGTTTGGCCAAGCGAGTAGGGATCGAAAAGGGAAGACAACCCGGTACTCAAAAACATCATGCTGAAGTCGGATGTGTTGGGCCGAAAGGCGCAAATATCACAGTTATACTGCAAACCACAACACAACGCAGACACGCCCACTTAGCGTCCTCTTAAGGGCGGATGATGTAGAGTGCATTCCTTTAGTCATCGGGCGAACGCAAGCAATTTAGAAATGAGATATTGCACTATTGCATGAATTCTCCAGCAACATTCGCTGTACTTTCTGGCCATGACTTTACTCAAGGAATTGATTATCGTCATCCGTCCTTGGAAGGGCGTTAAGTGGGCATAGATACATTGTGTTGTAGTTGTGATATTTGCGCTTTTCGGCCCAACACATCCGACTTCTGCATGTAATTTTTGAGTACCGGGTTGTCTTCCTCCTTTGATCCCTACTCGCTTGACCAGACTAGACTTCTTCATCCTTTCAGCTCCCTGTGGAGCATAGGTCTTTAACACGTTCAGCTCCCTGTGGAGCATAGGTCTTTAACACGTTCAGCTCCCTGTGGAGCATAGGTCTTTAACACGTTCAGCTCCCTGTGGAGCATAGGTCTTTAACACATTCAGCTCCCTGTGGAGCATAGGTCTTTAACACGTTCAGCTCCCTGTGGAGCATAGGTCTTTAACACTTTCAGCTCCCTGTGGAGCATAGGTCTTTAACACGTTCAGCTCCCTGTGGAGCATAGGTCTTTAACACATTCAGCTCCCTGTGGAGCATAGGTCTTTAACACTTTCAGCTCCCTGTGGAGCATAGGTCTTTAACACTTTCAGCTCCCTGTGGAGCATAGGTCTTTAACACGTTCAGCTCCCTGTGGAGCATAGGTCTTTAACACGTTCAGCTTCCTGTGGAGCATAGGTCTTTAACACTTTCAGCTCCCTGTGGAGCATAGGTCTTTAACACGTTCAGCTCCCTGTGGAGCATATGTCTGCAACAACACTTTCAGCTCCCTGTGAAGCATATGTCTCCAACAACACTTTCAGCTCCCTGTGAAGCATATGTCTCCAACAACACTTTCAGCTCCCTGTGAAGCATATGTCTCCAACAACACTTTCAGCTCCCTGTGAAGCATATGTCTCCAACAACACTTTCAGCTCCCTGTGGAGCATATGTCTCCAACAACACTTTCAGCTCCCTGTGAAGCATATGTCTCCAACAACACTTTCAGCTCCCTGTGAAGCATATGTCTCCAACAACACTTTCAGCTCCCTGTGGAGAATAGGTCTTCAACACGTTCAGCTCCCTGTGGAGCATAGATCTTCAACACTTTCAGCTCCCTGTGTAGCATATGTCTCCAACAACACTTTCAGCTCCCTGTGGAGCATATGTCTCCAACAACACTTTCAGATGATTTGATTTGTTGGATATATGGATAATTTGTTGATCTGATGAATATAGGGATGATTTGTTGATCTGTTAATATAGGGATGATTTTTGATCTGTTAATATAGGGATGATTTGTTGATCTGTTAATATAGGGATGATTTGTTGATATGTTGAATATAGGGATGATTTGTTCATAACAAACTAACTAGCTAGCTAACTAACTGTAATATAGATTAGCTAACTAACTATAACTAATTATAACAATAACTATAACTTTGACTAGCTAACCAACTAGCAATTACTAACCTATCTAGCTAATTAACTAAGCAGCTCACTAACAGGCTAACAAACTAACTAATAAGCATAACTAATTATTTACTACCTAATTAACTAATTACCATCGACATATCCTAACATACTTACTAATTACTAAACTAACTACCAAGCTAATTAAAAAATCAACTAACCAAATTGCTAACTAAATCCTTTACTTGCTAACTAACTAATCGATTAGCAGACTAAATAATTAACTTACCAATATACCAACCAACTAAATAACTAATTAACTAACTAAAGAACTAACTAACTAACCAATTAACTAACTAATTTACTAACTAATTAGCTAACTAGCTAACTAACCAATTAATTAACCAATTGAAGTATCTAACTAACCAACTAACCAACTAACCAATTAACTAGCTAATTAGCTAACTAACTAAACAATTAACTAACTAATTAGCTGACTATCTAATTAAATAACTACCTAACCAGCTAATTAAATAAGTGAACAATTAACTAACCATTTAACTGACTAATTAATTAATTAATTAACCAATTAACTAACTAATTAGCTAAGTAACCACCTATTTAACTAACTAATTAGCTAAGTAACTAACCATTTAACTAACTAATCAGCTAAATAGCTAACAAATTAACTAACTATTTAACTAATTACTAAGTAACTAACCATTTAACTAACTAATTAACTAAGTAACTAAACATTTAACTAACTAATAAGCTAAGTAACTAACCAATTAACTAGCTATTTTAACTAATTAATTAGCTAAGTAACTAACCAACTAACCAACTAACTAACTAATTAGCTAAATAGCTAACCAATTAACTAACTATTTAACTAACTAATTAGCTAAGTAACTAACCAATTAACTAACTAATTAGCCAAGTAACTAACCAATTAACTAAACAATTAGCTAAGTAATTAACCAATTAACTAACTAATTAGCTAAGTAACTAACCAATTAACTAACTAATTAGCTAAGTAACTAACCAATTAACTAACAAATTAGCTAAGTAACTAACCAATTAACTAACTAATTAGCCAAGTAACTAACCAATTAACTAACTAATTAGCTAAGTAACTAACCAATTAACTAACTAATTAGCTAAGTAACTAACCAATTAACTAACTAATTAGCTAAGTAACTAACCAATTAACTAACTAATTAGCTAAGTAACTAACCAATTAACTAACTAATTAACTAAGTAACTAACCAATTAACTAACTAATTAGCTAAGTAACTAACCAATTAACTAACTAATTAGCTAAGTAACTAACCAATTAACTAACCAATTAGCTAAGTAACTAACCAATTAACTAACTAATTAGCTAAGTAACTAACCAATTAACTAACTAATTAGCTAAGTAACTAACCAATTAACTAACTAATTAGCTAAGTAACTAACCAATTAACTAACTAATTAGCTAAGTAACTAACCAATTAACTAACTAATTAGCTAAGTAACTAACCAATAAACTAACCATTTAACTAAAATGAACTAACTAAATAACTGACCATAAACATTCAGTTTCGCCTCGGCGCTGAAAGGCTATAGAGACGGATGAAAGTCGAGCAAACACAATAAAACAACATCTAATTTTGAGATAAAGTCGAGAAAACACAATAAAACAACATCTAATTTTGAGATAAAGTCGAACAAACACAATAAAAGAACATCTAATTTTGAGATAAAGTCGAACAAACACAAAAAAACAACATCTAATTTTGAGATAAAGTCGAACAAACACAATAAAAGAACATCTAATATTGAGATAAAGTCGAACAAACACAATAAAACAACATCTAATTTTGAGATAAAGTCGAACAAACACAATAAAAGAACATCTAATTTTGAGATAAAGTCGAACAAACACAATAAAAGAACATCTAATATTTGAGATAAAGTCGAGCAAACACAATAAAACAAGATCTAATTTTGAGATAAAGTCGAGCAAACACAATAAAACAAGATCTAATTTTGAGATAAAGTCGAGCAAACACAATAAAACAACATCTAATTTTGAGATAAAGTCGAGCAAACACAAAAAAAGAACATCTAATTTTGAGATAAAGTCGAACAAACACAATAAAAGAACATCTAATTTTGAGATAAAGTCGAGCAAACACAATAAAAGAACATCTAATTTTGAGATAAAGTCGAACAAACACAATAAAAGAACATCTAATTTTGAGATAAAGTCGAGCAAACACAATAAAAGAACATCTAATTTTGAGATAAAGTCGAGCAAACACAATAAAAGAACATCTAATTTTGAGATAAAGTCGAGCAAAAACAATAAAAGAACATCTAATTTTGAGATAAAGTCGAGCAAACACAATAAAAGAACATCTAATTTTGAGATAAAGTCGAGCAAACACAATAAAAGAACATCTAATTTTGAGATAAAATCGAGAAGATCAAATAGGTTTTGTTACAAATCGTGTTTAGTTATTTTGCTTACATTTGACATCCTCCCTACTTATCGGGCCCCCACCGCGCCACCCCAGCCTCGGCCCTGGAGACAAGTAGAAAACAACCGATGGAGTGACGTCATAGGAGATATGCAAATGAGTGTGTGCCAGGTTTAAGCGCTAACTTATTTAACGGCTTTTATAGAACATTCCCGTTGGTTGCGCAAGGACAACACAGAGTAGAGGACACAGGCTTGCCTCGCTCTTTCTTTTGTCTGTGTGTTTATCTATCTGCATCTGGTAGAGGTCTTTGTTTCCCTTTCTCCCTGTATTTGTTTCCCTTTCTCCCTCTATTTGTTTCCTTTTCTCACTCTATTTGTTTCCCCTTCGCCCTCTATTTGTTTCCCTTTCTTCCTCTACTTGTTTCCCTTTATCCCTTTTTCTTTCCCTTTTCCCTCTATTTGTTTCCCTTTCTCCCTCTATTTGTTTCCCTTTCTCCCGCTATTTGTTTCCCTTTCTCCCGCTATTTGTTTCCCTTTCTCCCGCTATTTGTTTCCCTTTCTCCCGCTATTTGTTTCCCTTTCTCCCGCTATTTGTTTCCCTTTCTCCCGCTATTTGTTTCCCTTTCTCCCTATATTTGTTGCCAATGATAATAAAATAAGGACTAAATTATTTATTTTGTAATTTGTCAGCGTTTTGATGATTATCATCATCATGTGCCATACCTTTTGTGGCAGGCGATCATGTCCTCCCACATTTTTCTTTCAACAGTGCATCGTATCAGTTCTGTTGTTGACTGTTTTCCAAGCCATGACACCAAACTATCTATTATCTTCTCTCTGTGTCGTTCACCTTATCTTTTTCCATGTATTTTGTCAGTTACAACCAAGTATTCCAAATGTCTTATTTTCAATTTTGTGCCAGAAAATGTCGATGTTTATTTTTGTTTAACTTTTGTTTAACTTTTATTTAACTTTTGTTTAACTTTTATTTAACTTTTATTTAACTTTTGTTTAACTTTTATTTAACTTTTGTTTAACTTTTGTTTAACTTTTGTTTAACTTTTATTAAACTTTTGTTTAACTTTTGTTTAACTTTTGTTTTACTTTTATTAAACTTTTGTTTAACTTTTGTTTAACTTTTGTTTAACTTTTATTAAACTTTTGTTTAACTTTTGTTTAACTTTTGTTTAACTTTTATTAAACTTTTGTTTAACTTTTGTTTAACTTTTGTTTAACTTTTGTTTAACTTTTATTAAACTTTTGTTTAACTTTTGTTTAACTTTTGTTTAACTTTTGTTTAACTTTTGTTTAACTTTTGTTTAACTTTTAATAAACTTTTGTTTAACTTTTGTTTAACTTTTAATAAACTTTTGTTAAACTTTTGTTTAACTTTTGTTTAACTTTTGTTTAACTTTTATTAAACTTTTGTTTAACTTTTGTTTAACTTTTGTTTAACTTTTATTAAACTTTTGTTTAACTTTTGTTTAACTTTTGTTTAACTTTTGTTTAACTTTTAATAAACTTTTGTTTAACTTTTGTTTAACTTTTGTTTAACTTTTGTTTAACTTTTGTTTAACTTTTGAAAAAGCGACATGGCTCTACATGCTGTTCTCTCTCGAAAAAGAAGAAAAGAGTTAGCCTCAAATATTAAATGAACACTATTTCTCTCTCCTCACCTTTTCTCACATGTCCTCCACGGCTACCCTCTCTTCCCATACATCGTCTATCTCAACTCTCCTCCCATACATCGTCTATCTCAACTCTCCTCCCATACATCGTCTATCTCAACTCTCCTCCCATACATCGTCTATCTCAACTCTCCTCCCGTACATCGTCTATCTCAACTCTCCTCCCATACATCGTCTATCTCAACTCTCCTCCCATACATCGTCTATCTCAACTCTCCTCCCATACATCGTCTATCTCAACTCTCCTCCCATACATCGTCTATCTCAACTCTCCTCCCATACATCGTCTATCTCAACTCTCCTCCCATACATCGTCTATCTCAACTCTCCTCCCATACATCGTCTATCTCAACTCTCCTCCCGTACATCGTCTATCTCAACTCTCCTCCCATACATCGTCTATCTCAACTCTCCTCCCATACATCGTCTATCTCAACTCTCCTCCCATACATCGTCTATCTCAACTCTCCTCCCATACATCGTCTATCTCAACTCTCCTCCCATACATCGTCTATCTCAACTCTCCTCCCGTACATCGTCTATCTCAACTCTCCTCCCATACATCGTCTATCTCAACTCTCCACCCGTACATCGTCTATCTCAACTCTCCTCCCGTACATCGTCTATCTCAACTCTCCTCCCGTACATCGTCTATCTCAACTCTCCTCCCGTACATCGTCTATCTCAACTCTCCACCCGTACATCGTCTATCTCAACTCTCCTCCCGTACATCGTCTATCTCAACTCTCCTCCCATACATCGTCTATCTCAACTCTCCACCCGTACATCGTCTATCTCAACTCTCCTCCCGTACATCGTCTATCTCAACTCTCCTCCCATACATCGTCTATCTCAACTCTCCACCCGTACATCGTCTATCTCAACTCTCCTCCCATACATCGTCTATCTCAACTCTCCTCCCATACATCGTCTATCTCAACTCTCCTCCCATACATCGTCTATCTCAACTCTCCTCCCATACATCGTCTATCTCAACTCTCCACCCGTACATCGTCTATCTCAACTCTCCTCCCATACATCGTCTATCTCAACTCTCCTCCCATACATCGTCTATCTCAACTCTCCACCCGTACATCGTCTATCTCAACTCTCCACCCGTACATCGTCTATCTCAACTCTCCTCCCGTACATCGTCTATCTCAACTCTCCTCCCGTACATCGTCTATCTCAACTCTCCACCCGTACATCGTCTATCTCAACTCTCCACCCGTACATCGTCTATCTCAACTCTCCACCCGTACATCGTCTATCTCAACTCTCCACCCGTACATCGTCTATCTCAACTCTCCTCCCGTACATCGTCTATCTCAACTCTCCACCCGTACATCGTCTATCTCAACTCTCCTCCCGTACATACATCGTCTATCTCAATTCTCCTCCCGTACATCGTCTATCTCAACTCTCCACCCGTACATCGTCTATCTCAACTCTCCACCCGTACATCATCTATCTCAACTCTCCACCCGTACATCATCTATCTCAACTCTCCACCCGTACATCATCTATCTCAACTCTCCACCCGTACATCGTCTATCTCAACTCTCCACCCGTACATACATCGTCTATCTCAATTCTCCTCCCGTACATCGTCTATCTCAACTCTCCTCCCATACATCGTCTATCTCAACTCTCCACCCGTACATCATCTATCTCAACTCTCCACCCGTACATCGTCTATCTCAACTCTCCACCCGTACATCATCTATCTCAATTCTCCTCCCATACATCGTCTATCTCAACTCTCCACCCGTACATCATCTATCTCAACTCTCCACCCGTACATCGTCTATCTCAACTCTCCACCCGTACATACATCGTCTATCTCAATTCTCCTCCCGTACATCGTCTATCTCAACTCTCCTCCCATACATCGTCTATCTCAACTCTCCACCCGTACATCGTCTATCTCAACTCTCCTCCCGTACATACATCGTCTATCTCAACTCTCCTCCCATACATCGTCTATCTCAACTCTCCTCCCGTACATACATCGTCTATCTCAACTCTCCTCCCGTACATACATCGTCTATCTCAACTCTCCACCCGTACATCGTCTATCTCAACTCTCCACCCGTACATACATCGTCTATCTCAACTCTCCTCCCATACATCGTCTATCTCAACTCTCCACCCGTACATCGTCTATCTCAACTCTCCACCCGTACATCGTCTATCTCAACTCTCCTCCCGTACATACATCGTCTATCTCAATTCTCCTCCCGTACATCGTCTATCTCAACTCTCCACCCGTACATCGTCTATCTCAACTCTCCACCCATACATCGTCTATCTCAACTCTCCTCCCGTACATCGTCTATCTCAACTCTCCACCCGTACATCGTCTATCTCAACTCTCCTCCCGTAGATACATCGTCTATCTCAACTCTCCACCCATACATCGTCTATCTCAACTCTCCACCCGTACATCGTCTATCTCAACTCTCCACCCGTACATCGTCTATCTCAACTCTCCACCCGTACATCGTCTATCTCAACTCTCCTCCCGTATATCGTCTATCTCAACTCTCCACCCGTACATCGTCTATCTCAACTCTCCACCCGTACATCGTCTATCTCAACTCTCCTCCCGTATATCGTCTATCTCAACTCTCCACCCGTACATCGTCTATCTCAACTCTCCACCCGTACATCGTCTATCTCAACTCTCCTCCCGTACATCGTCTATCTCAACTCTCCTCCCGTACATCGTCTATCTCAACTCTCCTCTCGTACATCGTCTATCTCAACTCTCCTCCCGTACATCGTCTATCTCAACTCTCCTCTCGTACATCGTCTATCTCAACTCTCCTCCCGTACATCGTCTATCTCAACTCTCCTCCCGTACATCGTCTATCTCACCTCTCCTCCCGTACATCGTCTATCTCAACTCTCTTCCCGTACATCGTCTATCTCAACTCTCCTCTCGTACATCGTCTATCTCAACTCTCCTCTCGTACATCGTCTATCTCACCTCTCCTCTCGTACATCGTCTATCTCACCTCTTCTCCCGTACATTGTCTATCTCAACTCTCCTCCCGTACATCGTCTTTCTCAACTCTCCTCTCGTACATCGTCTATCTCAACTCTCCTCCCGTACATCGTCTATCTCACCTCTCCTCTCGTACATCGTCTATCTCACCTCTCCTCTCGTACATCGTCTATCTCACCTCTCCTCTCGTACATCGTCTATCTCACCTCTCCTCCCGTACATCGTCTATCTCAACTCTCTTCCCGTACATCGTCTATCTCAACTCTCCTCCCGTACATCGTCTTTCTCAACTCTCCTCTCGTACATCGTCTATCTCAACTCTCCTCTCGTACATCGTCTATCTCACCTCTCCTCTCGTACATCGTCTATCTCAACTCTCCTCCCGTACATCGTCTATCTCACCTCTCCTCTCGTACATCGTCTATCTCAACTCTCCTCCCGTACATCGTCTATCTCACCTCTCCTCCCGTACATCGTCTATCTCAACTCTCCTCCCGTACATCGTCTATCTCAACTCTCCTCCCGTACATCGTCTATCTCAACTCTCCTCCCGTACATCGTCTATCTCAACTCTCCTCCCGTACATCGTCTATCTCAACTCTCCTCCCGTACATCGTCTATCTCAACTCTCCTCCCGTACATCGTCTATCTCAACTCTCCTCCCGTACATCGTCTATCTCAACTCTCCTCCCGTACATCGTCTATCTCAACTCTCCTCCCGTACATCGTCTATCTCAACTCTCCTCCCGTACATCGTCTATCTCAACTCTCCTCTCGTACATCGTCTATCTCAACTCTCCTCCCGTACATCGTCTATCTCAACTCTCCTCTCGTACATCGTCTATCTCAACTCTCCTCCCGTACATCGTCTATCTCAACTCTCCTCCCGTACATCGTCTATCTCACCTCTCCTCCAGTACATCGTCTATCTCAACTCTCTTCCCGTACATCGTCTATCTCAACTCTCCTCTCGTACATCGTCTATCTCAACTCTCCTCTCGTACATCGTCTATCTCGCCTCTCCTCTCGTACATCGTCTATCTCACCTCTTCTCCCGTATATTGTCTATCTCAACTCTCCTCCCGTACATCGTCTTTCTCAACTCTCCTCTCGTACATCGTCTATCTCAACTCTCCTCCCGTACATCGTCTATCTCACCTCTCCTCTGGTACATCGTCTATCTCACCTCTCCTTTCGTACATCGTCTATCTCACCTCTCCTCTCGTACATCGTCTATCTCACCTCTCCTCCCGTACATCGTCTATCTCAACTCTCTTCCGGTACATCGTCTATCTCAACTCTCCTCCCGTACATCGTCTTTCTCAACTCTCCTTCCGTACATCTTTATCTCACTCAGTCTCCCCGCTACCTCACCTCTCCTTCCCTACCTCACATCTCCTCCCGTACATCGTGTATTTCACATTTTCTCTCCACTACCTCACCTCTCCTCCCCTACCTTACCTCTCCTCCCTTAACTCACCTCTCCTCTCCTACCTCAACCCTCCTCCCCACCTCACCTCTTCTCCCCTACCTCATCTCTCCTCCTCTACTTCACATCTCTTCCCGTACATCGTCTATCTCACTTACTTTCCCCACTACCTCACCTCTCCTCCCCTAACTTAACTCTCCTCCCCTACCTCACCTCTCCTCTCCTACCATACCTCTCCTCCCCTACCTCACCTCTCCTCTCCTACCATACCTCTCCTCCCCTACCTCACCTCTCCTCTCCTACCTTACCTCTTCTTCCCTACCTCACCTCTCCCCCTACCTCACCTCTCTTCCCCTGCATCGTCTATCTCACTTACTCTCCCCACATTGCTCTTACACATCTTATCTCCTACCTTACCTCTCCTCCCCTACCTCACCTCTCCTCCCCATCTCATCTCTTCTCCCTTATATCACCTCTTCTACCCTACCTCACCTCTCCTCTCCATCTCACCTCTTCGAGAATAACTAACCACTCACAGGTTCAGAAATCAGCCATGAATGAAGCACTAGGGGACACACCTCATGAATGAAGCACTAGGGGACACACCTCATGAATGAAGCACTAGGGGACACACCTCATGAATGAAGCACTAGGGGACACACCTCATGAATGAAGCACTAGGGGACACACCTCATGAATGAAGCACTAGGGGACACACCTCATGAATGAAGCACTAGGGGACACACCTCATGAATGAAGCACTAGGGGACACACCTCATGAATGAAGCACTAGGGGACACACCTCATGAATGAAGCACTAGGGGACACACCTCATGAATGAAGCACTAGGGGACACACCTCATTAATGTAATTAAGAGAATAGCCAGAGGGAGGCAAGCCCGCGCCTTATTCATCGGTTGTTTGTGTTCGGACATAGAGTCTTGTGTCACTGATCGCCTCATTAAATGGAGAATGGGGCGTGCACAACGGGAGGAGGGTCGCAGACGAGAGGGTGGGATTTGGTGGAACCGGAGGCTGAAGAATTTGTGATGGTGGTGTATAGTAGGTGAATGATTGTGTGAGATTGGGAGATTGTACGAAATTGTGTGTGTGTGTGTGTGAGATTGAATGATTGTGTGAGATTGGGAGATTGTACGAAATTGTGTGTGTGTGTGTGTGAGATTGAATGATTGTGTGAGATTGGGAGATTGTACGAAATTGTGTGTGTGTGTGTGTGTGAGATTGAATGATTGTGTGAGATTGGGAGATTGTACGAAATTGTGTGTGTGTGTGTGTGTGAGATTGAATGATTGTGTGAGATTGGGAGATTGTACGAAATTGTGTGTGTGTGTGTGTGTGTGTGAGATTGAATGATTGTGTGAGATTGGGAGATTGTACGAAATTGTGTGTGTGTGTGTGTGTGAGATTGAATGATTGTGTGAGATTGGGAGATTGTACGAAATTGTGTGTGTGTGTGTGTGAGATTGAATGATTGTGTGAGATTGGGAGATTGTACGAAATTGTGTGTGTGTGTGTGTGAGATTGAATGATTGTGTGAGATTGGGAGATTGTACGAAATTGTGTGTGTGTGTGTGTGTGAGATTGAATGATTGTGTGAGATTGGGAGATTGTACGAAATTGTGTGTGTGTGTGTGTGAGATTGAATGATTGTGTGAGATTGGGAGATTGTACGAAATTGTGTGTGTGTGTGTGTGTGTGAGATTGAATGATTGTGTGAGATTGGGAGATTGTACGAAATTGTGTGTGTGTGTGTGTGTGTGAGATTGAATGATTGTGTGAGATTGGGAGATTGTACGAAATTGTGTGTGTGTGTGTGTGTGTGAGATTGAATGATTGTGTGAGATTGGGAGATTGTACGAAATTGTGTGTGTGTGTGTGTGTGTGAGATTGAATGATTGTGTGAGATTGGGAGATTGTACGAAATTGTGTGTGTGTGTGTGTGTGTGAGATTGAATGATTGTGTGAGATTGGGAGATTGTACGAAATTGTGTGTGTGTGTGTGAGATTGAATGATTGTGTGAGATTGGGAGATTGTACGAAATTGTGTGTGTGTGTGTGTGAGATTGAATTATTGTGTGAGATTGGGAGATTGTACGAAATTGTGTGAGTGTGTGTGTGTGTGTGTGAGATTGAATGATTGTGTGAGATTGGGAGATTGTACGAAATTGTGTGTGTGTGTGTGTGTGTGAGATTGAATGATTGTGTGAGATTGGGAGATTGTACGAAATTGTGTGTGTGTGTGTGTGTGTGAGAGATTGAATGATTGTGTGAGATTGGGAGATTGTACGAAATTGTGTGTGTGTGTGTGTGAGATTGAATGATTGTGTGAGATTGGGAGATTGTACGAAATTGTGTGTGTGTGTGTGTGTGAGATTGAATGATTGTGTGAGATTGGGAGATTGTACGAAATTGTGTGTGTGTGTGTGTGTGTGAGATTGAATGATTGTGTGAGATTGGGA